>JAJOOO010006865.1:0-81362 GCA_029582685.1 Solanum piurae | reverse complement strand
GCTACTCCGCACGACTCCAAATCAGCGGCGATAACTTAATTGCAATCTGCAGGGGCAGAAGTGTACTATGAGTACCAAAAATGGTACACAATAGGCAACAACCGATTGAGCTCAAAAGATAACACAAGAATAAACAACAAGTACTAAGGAAATCATAACTCAAGTAATTGAATAGGAGATACTAAAAAAGAAAGGAAGTAAAGAATAGAAACAGGAAACAAAGCGTAACAAACCGAGTCAAGAACATACTTGTCTTTTATTGTGAATTCTTCTTTGAGTCTTACTTTGTGAATTCTTCTTTGTTTTTGACCAAGCTTTCACTAATTATTAACAATTAAAACAAATGCTCACAATAGCTCATCAAGATGCAGAATTATGTTAGACAAATGTTAGGGACCCCTCAACAAGTGTGGGGGCCTAAAGTTAAACTTCAAAGGGAGGCCTTTTTTAATTTATTTTTTTTGTCATACATAAATTTAAAAACTATCACATACTCAATATAATCCTATAAGTGAAGTCTCGAGAACGTAAGATGTACACAAACCTTAAGAAATAAGAATGTAAACGATGGAAATTTTCAATGGAAAAATATAATATAGAGTTAGAATAACAAAACCTAACCCAAAAGTTTAAAAAAGTATAGGTTTTGTTACCTTTCCAACTATCTCTCCATTAGGCAAGATTTGTGTGGCCCAAACACTTATTTGTTGAGGAGAAACTGATCCAATTCGGAGTTGTTGATGTTTACATTGATCAATCATAGAAGAGAAATTATTATTCGTTCCAATTAAGCTTCCTCCTTATCAATATGGAAGTTCTTCTCAAATACAATGAAATGATTCGGTTCTACAGCTAACGATTGCAGTTCTCGAACGAGCAATCGAAATGATTATGGGGCATCTTCAGGATTAGGTATCCCCCCCCCCCAATGATCATAGTACCAAGTACTTCTCAGGGAGCTCTAATATGATCTGATTTATAAGTAAGTATCTCTTGTAAAATATGAGCAAACCCAAACCCTTCTAGAGCCCAAATCTCCATTTCTCCTATCCACTGTCCCCCCTATTTTGACTTTTCCTCTAAGGGGTTGTTGTCTAACAAGCACATAATGTCCACTGCAATGTCCATAAATTTTATCATCAACTTGATGAACTAATTTCAAGATATAAGGCTTTCCTATTATAACAGGTTGTTCAAACGGATTCCCTGTCCTTCTATCAAATATTCTGCTTTTTTATGGATATTCGGGTTCAAATATCCATAGATTCTCTGTTTGCTTACTGACTTAATATAATTCAGAAAACACTAGTTATCTCGAAGGTTCTTGTTCATATCACTTATCAAAATGTTCTATTCAATAATGTTTGTCTAGCAGACTCCCTACTAACCCTAGTGAACATTCAAATATCTGTCCGACATTGATTTGTGAAGGTACACCTGATGGGTTAAAGACCATATAAATGAATCTCTCATCTAGTAAATAAGACATAACTTGTCTAGGAAATTTTTTAGAAATGATACCTTTGTTTCCGTGTCTTCCAGCTACTTTATCGCCTACTTTGATTTCATGTTTATGTGAAGTATATACACGAATTGTTCTGGGATTATAACTAGAACCACCCCTTTTCTGGATCTACCTCACATAAATAACCTGACCCTTGCCACCTATAGGTAATTTAAGACAAGTTTCTTTTGAAGTAGATACCTAAATACCAAGTATAGCTCGTAACAATCTATTTTTCGGGGGCATACAACGATTCTTTCATGACTTGGATGTTAATTTACCTACTAATAAATCACTTGTCTCTACCCAAGATCCCAACATCACAATTCCTTTTTTTTTTAATCTAAATTGCCGAGTACATGAGCTTCTAAATGCACTATTTCATTAGTTACTTTTTCAGGGCCTTGACTTGTAAAATGAGTATGAATTTAATATTTCCGTATGTGAAAAGAAGTATAAATATATTCATATACCAAACACTCGCTAATATGGACCAAGTATCTCACCTTTGGGTGCTCCAATTCTTTTCATGCAAAAGAAAGATGGTTCCCTTAGGATGTGCTTCAATTATCGATAGTTGAAAAAAATCACTATAAAGAATAAGTATCCCCTTTTTAGAATTGATGAATTGTTCAACTAGCTTCGAGGTGTCACTTGTTTCTCTAAGATAAACCTCATATTCGGCTATCATTCGTTTAAAGTTAGAAAAGTGACATCCCTAACACCGTTTTTAGGACTTATGGTCATTTCGAGTTCTTTGTTATGTCCTTCGATTTGCCTAATGCTCCTGCAACATTTATGGATCTCATAAACAAAGTGTTTCTCTGCTAGTAACCTTACAAAAGTTCCTCACACTCTTAAAACTGTGAGTTATCTCTCATGTTTCAGAGTGTGAATTATTGTTAAAGTTCACAGTGTTCCTAGGCCACATTGTATTTAGCAAAGGTATCCAAATTGATTCTAAAAAAATGGAAGCATTAAAGAATTGACCCAAACCCACGACCCCAACTAATATTACGAGTTTCTTGATATTGACTGGTTATTATAGAAAATTTGTTGAGCGGTTTTCATCTTTGCTGCTTCTTTGACTAAGTTGACCCAGAAGAAGACTACATTTCAATGGTATGAGGCTTGTAAGATTTTTTAAAAAAAATTAGAAAATCGTTTGACTAATGATCATGTGTTTACCCTGCCAGAGGTTATAGAGGGTTTTGTTATGTATTGCAATGTGTCTAGAGTGGGACTTGATTGTGTTTTGATGCAAAACGGTAAAGTTATAGCTTATGCTTCCACAAAACTTAGGACTCACAAGAAGAATTATCCAACTCACAATCTAGAGTTGACAACTGTAGTGTTTTCATCGAAGATATGACGTCATTATCTCTATGGAATGCACATGGTTGTATTCAGTGATCACAAAAGTCTCCAGTATGTTTTCAGTTAGAAGGAGTTGCATCTTAGACATAGACGATAGCTAGAACTACTTAAGGATTATGATATGAGTTTTCCCTACAACCTAGGTAATGTTAATGCTATTTCTAATGCTCTTAGTAAATAATATATGAGAAGTACATCTCATGTAGAGGAGGGAAAGAAATAGTTGACTAAGGAAGTGCATAGACTTGCCTATTTAGGGGTTAGTCTTTTAAACTCAGAACAAGGTGGTGTGGTGTCCTTGTTTAGAATGGAGCAAAATCATCCTTAGTGATTGAAGTGAAAGAGAAGCAAGGGAATGACCCTATCTTACTTTAGTTAAAGGAAGAAGTTCATATGCAAAAGATGATGACTTTTTAACAAGGAGGAGATGATGTATTGAAATACCAAGGCAAGTTACCATTCAAAATATGGATTGTCTCAGAAAGATAGAATTAAGGTAGATGTGCACAATTCCAGGTATTTGATTCACCCAGGTTCCAGAAAGATGCACCATGACTTAAGAGAATTCTATTGGTGGAATGGAATAAAGAAAAACATTGCAACTCTTGTTGCTAGGTCTCAGAATTGTCAACAAATTAAATTTGAGCACCAGAGGCCATGTGGCATGGCTCAGCATATAGCTTTCCCTGAGTGGAAATGGGAGATGAAATATTTGGACTTCATTACCAACTTACCACAATATTGTCGACATCATGACTCAATTTGGATGATTGTAGATGGAATGACTAAATCAGCTCAACTCTTGCCAGTAAAGACTATGGACTCAGTTGAGTACTATGCCAGATTGTACATCCGCGAGATAGTAAGGTTTTATGGAGTCCCATTGTCTATCATTTTAGATAGGGGTATGCAATTCACCACCCAGCTTTTGAAGTTATTCTAGAAACGCTTAGGTTTGAAGATGGTCAAGCAGAGTGTACCATTCATACTTTAGAAGATATGCTGAGGGCTTGTGTCATTGGCTTTAAAGGAAGTTGAGATGACCATTTGCCTTTCATAGAGATCGCATACAGTAATAGTTACCACTCCAACATTCAAATGGATCCATATGAGGCGCTTTATGGGAAAAGGTGTAGATCTCTAATTGGTTGGTCCGAAGTTGATGAAGCAAAATTGATAGGGACATACTTTGTTCATCAGGCTATGGAGAAGGTTAAAACTATCCAGAAAAGGTTGAAGACTAAGCAGAGCCATCAAAAGTCTTATATTTATGTTAGATGCATGGACATAGAATTTGAAGTGGATGATTGGGTCTACATAAAGGTCTCACCCATGTGATGAAATTGGTAAAGAGAGAAAATATCAATCCCCGTTATGTTGGTCTGTACTGAATTTCAAAGAGAATTGATAAAGTATCTTATGAGTCAGAACTACAAGAAGAGTTAGGAGCAGTCCACCCAATGTTTAACATTTCCATGCTTAACTAGTATATAGTTGACCCCTGACTCATAGTTCCCATAGAAAATATTGGTGTGGAAGGTAGCTTGTCATATCAAGAGGTCCTAGTTAAAATTCTTGATCGATAGGTTCGTATGTTGAGAAGTAGGGATGTTGCATTAGAGAAGGTTTAATGAAGGAATCAAATTGTTGAAGAGGATATGCAAGATATATACCCTCAGTTGTCATTCAACACAGTGAAGATATTGAAGGTAAGAGCCATTTCCTTAATTCAGATTCAAGACCTATTCGTTGTGTTTCAATGTTCTAGCTTCTGCGTTACATTCATGCCTTATGTAGTCCTTCAAATGCTTATGACCTTGATAGAAGAATTCAGTTGAAATAAAGATAGCTTAAGTTGATTACATTATCTTGGTCATCATATGAGGGCAAATAATCCCAATGGGGAGATATTTTTAACACCCCACAACTTATACTCTAAGGATCCAAACTGTTTATCATAAGTATATAAGCTAGGAAAGGGTGATGTCCTACATGTACATGTGTATTAAGGTCCATTCATAAGTGTGAGAATTATATCCGATGAGGTTTAGGGTCCTAAGATACCTCTAACATGAAGTCAAGTTCAAAGATTCCCTAAAAATTATCTTTTCCATGAAATCATGAAATAGTCAACTTCAAATAATCATCTCCAAGAGTATAGAGAGTTATATAGACAATAACCAATAAAATTAAAGGTATTTTAGTCTTCTTTCTAATATCAACAACCTCTTATATATTAATTAATTGTGGGAGTAAACAGTTCTAATGATTTTATCATTAAAAGGTAGCGACTAGAGTGAAAGAAATAACTACTCCCTCAGTCCCATTTTATATATGTGGCACCCTTTCCTTTTTAATCCGTTCCAAAAAGAATGTCACCTTACTATAATTAGAAACTATTTAACTTTAAAATATCTCTTTTACCCTTAGTGAAATGATGTTCAACCATAAAAATATGTAGAAATTGGTTTAGACCACAAGTTCCAAAAGTCTTTCTTTTTTTCTTAACACCTGCCAATCAAATGGTGCCACATAAAATTCAATAGAGCGATTAAGTGTTTTGTGAACAAATCAATGAGATGAGATTTCAAAGGAATACATAAGAATGAGATGAGCTCAGGGAGAATTACTGATGTATGATGTGACAATCCTATTGAACATGCTTTGTGTACTCATGAAGTACAAGATTCATGATGATTAAGAGATCCGTAAGAACACGAGTGATTAAGTGTCCTCAACAACATGACGACACATGAAATGATAATTAGATTATGCGGATGATAAATAAATGAATGACTATTTATTAAATGCTAGCTGCCCCCTAAACTAATGAAAAATCCACTCATAAATTGGTGAGAAATCCTAAAAGAAGGCCAATTGGTACCACAAAAAACCAAAAGAGAAAAAGATGTTCTTGCATTGAGAATAGTCACTAGCCTAGGTTGGACCAATGATATTGTAACGTTCTTAGTGCAATTGTTAGTGACCCTTATAAGGTCATTGCCTATACTATTGAGATTCAACAAAGATTTGATTGAATATGAGTTAAATAGTAGGTTTTCAATAATCATTTATAGATTGTACCGATAATTTCTAGAGGAACACTAGAGTTTTTAGTTAATTTTAATTGAGGATCTAGAGGAGAAGAAACAACTTGAAGATTAAAGAAGTACTTCAACTCATTGAGTAAGCTCAAATTGAACTTTCCTTGTGTTATAATATATTCATATTTTTCCTTGAAAGCTTCCTTGACTTAAAAAGTTACCAATGTGATCAAGTTCCTAGATTCAAAACTCTAATGGTCGAAATGACTTTAATTTTATGATAACAATTCGATCATTACCCGTGATCAATATGTAATCGACATAAATTGATACAATTGATAATAGTATCACCTCTACACTTAAAAATAGGGAAATTGATAGAGGAAGAAAAATACCTTAAAATATAGAGTTCAACAAGTCAAGTATACCGTTGCTTGGAGACTTTATTGAGTTTATAAAGAGACTTCCTAAATATTCAATCATGTTGAGGAGAAGGAGGAGATAAAGCTACAACAAATCTCATGTAGACTTTCTTTTGTAATTCACCGTGTATAAAAACATTACTCACATAAAATTGTGCAACAAACTAATGTATTTTTTATTTGACTATAGAAGAACAAGTCTCATTATGTTGTTTGTTCCTTACCTTTGTACATTTGATGCATGCACGCCATGCAAAGGTAGTTCAAGATATTTTTATCTAGTTGCTACTTCAAAGTCTTAAAGGATGCTTGGAATGATAACATGAAGATTTACTTGGTAGATTACGTGAACAATGGAGAAAGAAACAATAATTCAAAGTTTATATTCTTAAGACAAAAGTCATCTTGTCATAGAAGACCCTTATTTTATTGATGATGATATTTTTTTTTTAAAATCACTATTATTGCTTATTCCTATCCTAGCTTAGTATATATACTGCATTATTCCATTTCATTAGGGGTTTGATTATTTTTGAGATTAAAGATGAGTGATACTGACAAAATTCAACAATACATTAAAAACAAATGTTTAGATGATTGTTTGCAAAATATAACACAATTAAGAGTTGAGATCGATCCCATAGGAAATGGTTGAATATAATTCACCTATTTCACTAGAGGTTTGTACGTTGGTAAAATTTATGCTTGAGGAGTTAATGGAGGGGAGGGGGGTGTTGCGTCACAATTTGAACGTAAAATCTGAATTATTTCTCAATTACTTCAAGTTAACAACCACAAATATTTAAATAGGGTTTTATCACAAGTGTATGCAGCAGACTCATAGGAATATTCTAGTATGAACTATAATCATGCTATTTGGGTATTGCTAATGAATAGAATCAGTTGAATATCACAGTGTAAGCTATATTACAGGTAATGATAGCCATTTGTCAATCAACTATCACATATCATATGGATTTTCATCAAACCCAACAAGAAATTCACTAAAATAAATCTAATATTTTAATTTAGATAAACTATTTCAAGCTTCAGTTGTCAAACGAATCCAACTGAGTCATTATCAACCATCTCTTCTCCCTCTAATGCCCTTTCACAAGCAACATAAGAGATATAAAGTAAATCAGAGTTTGCAATCTCAAACTATATATGAAATATAAAGAGACAACTGAATACAATCCTTTTCAACATATCAGAAACAATTAAATAATATTCAAATGTATGTTGCTTGTCGTTTCAGGATATAGGTTGACTTACCTACTAGTGGGTTATGGTAGGTGTCATCATGACTCTAATTTGGATCGTGACAATAAGGTATTTTGAATTGTAAGAATTTATCTAAATTCAGATTGTAAAACAAAAACAATCTAATCATAAATCCTATCAATTATTTACGATCTTAAAACTACATAATTTTCACATAAATCTACTATGACAATAATTCAATCAAGAAAACATAACTGAATCAACCATAGAATCTTGACTTGAATTGAGCGAACATCTTTTCTCTCTCTTTTCTTTTACCGTTTTCTTTAAGAAAACATGTTAAATATACAATCTTCTTCAGTTTTAAAAGACAGAGAGAGGATCGGTTACTTTAATCACACTTTCCATCAAAGTTGGTGGTGGAGAGTTATAACCCAAAATTAACTTCTCATAGTGGGGTGCTATAATGAAAATTAACTTCCCATATTTATCCAAGTAGACATAGATAATCAATAGTTATTAAACAAAATATAAATATACCCACGTGATAATAATTTTTTACATTCTCCCACTTGGCGCACATTATTGTATTCACAGAATGGTTAGATAAATATATCACTCATTAGGTGCACAACTAAGATGCCAAATATTTCTTTCATTGAAAATAACATTCGTTGTTACTGAATAAATAAACTAATATAAGTCATAGCAGTTATACATTCTTTAACCGATGTATTCCCTTTCACGTATCACAATATCAGTCTATTATCCAATACAACCTTTACATATTTATAATGATCCACCAATAATACTTAGAATACTTAATCATTGTCCGAATCTATTATCATCATTCTCAAAATTATGTATACCAGAGAAAATTGGTAACAACAGAAACATATATAATTGAGCTCAATGTCAAGCCCTGAACTAGGGGAGGGGTGACTGGAACTCGACACCTTATGCAATCGTGTTAGCCACTGAAACATACCAAATGACTCAACTGAGGGCCTAGAAGGTCGGGCAACATAACATATAAAATATTAAGCTTGCACCATTAGGGTCATAACCTGAATAAAAACTCATATAGACCAAGGTAGACAAGCAAAAAATAATAAAGTACTAGCTGGCCGACGAGGCCGCAGTTGAGGACATACACACATACATACATACATATATATCTATACATGCCAAGCCTATGTGGTTGGAAACTGGAAGCTGCAAAAAGAAACCCAGAATACTGTGTCCAAATAGCCTCTATAAGTTTAATAAGCACTGGTCAAGACAAGGCCCAGATTATACCCAAACTCTACAGCAAAAGTAAACATCCTATGAAAGCTCCATGAAGAGGTGGAGCTTAGCAACTCACAGTTGAACCCCGAATCCTAGTGGAGGGGTCAATCAGAATCCCTACCTAGACCTGCATCCATGAAACAAAAACTGTAACACCTCGCTTTTAGAAAGAACTAGAAAGACTTAGAATTGGAAAGAAACCATTTTTGAAAATAATCAAATTTGGAAAGTTTGACAAAGTTAAGCTAAGTATGAGTTTTGGGTCGACATCAAATGACCATCACTCCTATATCAGGATGAGTTAGGTGTGCTACCAGATACCGTAGGAAATATCTTTGAATTATATTTCCAACGCCACCGAGTTTTCTCAGTTTCGAGTTCGTATGAGGGAGATATGTCCATTCGAAGTTGGGCTATCTAATAAGGAAAGTCAAAACCGGATTTTAGAAGGATATTATGGTCTTTTCACTACCCAATTAGTTAAATTCGTTTTTGGTAATTACGTTGGGGACAAAACTGATTGGATTCAGTTTACACTTCATAAAAATAAGTTAGTGTTTTGAGAGAAGAGAAAAGAAGAGGAGAAAAGAGGACAAAAAAGGAGAAGATCAAGGCGTTCGTCGAGGTTCTTGCATTTTGTTAAGGATTTTCGCCATGGGTTTATTCCCTAAGAGGTATGTAAGCTTCCATAGTGTTGGATTTTTTCACCCACACGCCAATCATATTATTTTCAATGAAATTTCATTCTTGAAGTTGAAAGATTAGAGTTCTTGAGAAGTGTTCTCGAAGTTCACCCTAAATCTTGTTGTGTTGGGGTTTTGATGATTTCTTGAGATGGAAGTGAGTGTTTTGAGGGCTGTATTGAGTAGATTAGAGAGTACTAATGTTAAGTAATCGAATTCAAGTGATTGGAGAAGAAACCGTTCGATTCTAGGTGAGTTAGAATGAGAAAACAAGTAAGGAAATTCGCCTGGGTTGGGGCCTGGCGCATCGCACCAGCTAGTGCGCCGCAAATTATGCTCTGAAGTTAATAGGATGGCTCCCCGCTCCACTCAGTGCGCCAGGGTTGCCTGCCCCATCCAGTTTGCAATCAGTTGCTCCGTTTGAGTTCTTTGGAAGGGTACCTTCATTCCTTTTCGATTCTAACTACTCTAAGATACTTCTAAACACCTAGAAATCATTCATAACATTATTATAACCTTGAATTCATATTTAAAATTCAAGCTAGAGTTAAGAGTTAAGTTAATTCTTTCGGATATTCTAAGAAAGTCCCTTTGAGTCCTTTTGTGGAGTCTTCTACAACTTTTAGTAACTTGTTTCAAGACTCGAGCAAGTGAGTATGAGAATGAGGAGAATGTATTCATGAGTCTACTTTATCATCACGATATCCTTCATATCATGAACCATAACTCTTGAATTCATAATTCACATTCAAGAGAGAGTTAAGAGTAGATTTCAAAAATGTCTTTAAGTTCAATTGTGGATCCTTTGAGATCAACTATTGCTTTGAGCTAAGTTTTGAAGAAGTAAGTATGAGAATGAGAAGAGTCGGACACATGAGTTCTGTATTGTTATGTAGACCCTCGATTCGAGTCATTCATGCCAATATATTCCGCATGAACTTCATAAATTGAGTACCTTTGAGATGAGTAGTATATTCAAGTTCTAATTCTTAAGTATTGAGTTCCTAACCCTTATGAGATTATATTCCTAATCATGGAAATATTACATGTTAACCATGAAGTCCTTAATATGAGTAGTTCATGGCCATAATTCCGCATGAACCATATGAGTTGAGAAATCTTGAGATGAGAAGCATCATTGAGTCCTTGAGTTGAGTTGTTAATGCTCATAATTCCGCATGAACCTTATGAGTTGAGACTTCTTGAAATGAGTAGTAACATTGAAGTTATTGAGTTTTGAGTTGTTGAGTTCCGAGTATCGTTTTCTTTGTATGGTTATTGAAAACCTTGAATTGAGTCGTTCACGTCCATCATTCAACATGAACCCTATTTTGAGAAGTCTTTTACACCATTTTTCTAAACTTGTTTTAATACTTGAGCACTTGAGTTGAGAAAAAGTAGAGTCGAGTTCATTTTCCTTAAAATGATATATGGAAACTAAGTATTCCCAAGAGTAAATGTTTTCACATTTAAAAGAGGAGGAAACAGAGATTTCCGAAAGAGTTTTGAGCAGTTGAGTAACATCTCTTTTTAGAGAAAGATTTTGAGTAATAATCTCAAACCACAGAAAGATTTATGTCTTTAAATTATATGACCTTAGTATATTTTGGGAGTAGTTTTGAGCATCGATAAGGGGATGAGTTCAGATAACTCAAGTCTCCATAAACCATGTAGCCGATGTAGGTAGAAAGGGTCATACATTTTACATGATCCTTAGTGCTTTTTAGAACAAACTAGTGGATCCACTTAGTTTAGAGGTCTTATACCTTGGCAAAGTATACGACAGTTGTGGCAGCGTGGGTGAGACATTGTATCATCACATATCTCATAGTGATGGTTGTCGGTTAGAGAGATTCCCATAGAGTTATATTGTATTTTTGTATACACACTGAGTATTATTGTATTTTTCACTACATTGAGTTGCTATCTACAGTTTTACATCTTTCCATATATATTGCATCTTTTACTATTGCTTTATCCTTGAGTATCATGCGTTGAGTATTTTGAGTTGAGTATCTTGAGTTGAGTATCTTGAGTTGAGTACCTTCGAGTTGAGTATCTTGAGTTGATTTGTGCTTCATTGTGTCGAGTATCTTATTATTGAGTTTCACTGATTTGAGAACCTTATTACTGAGTTGAGTATCTTATCCTTGAGTACTTATGAATTGAATAAGTTTGAGTAGTTTTGAGTATCCTTGAGTATTCCTTGAGTTGAGTAAGTTTGAAAAGAGGTAAGTATGTTTCCTTTTTATCAAGTTCAAGATTATGTTTATGCCTTAGAATTCCCCTTACATGCTCGTACATTCCACCTACTGAGCCATTTGGCCTTCCTCATTTCATGATGTAGATATAGGTATTCAGGGTCATCAACATGAGCTTCGTTGATACCACATGGAGTTCGAGTTAGCTATAGTGACCTCATTGCTTCCGGAGGGTTCCACTTTTACTTTCAGTTATATGAGTTGTTAGGATGTCGTGGGTCTTGTCCCGACTTCCATCTTTGTCATTTAGAGGCTTCATAAATAGACTATAGAGTTTCAGAAGTCTGTTCATTTATTTTATTAAATGTTTTAAAGACTTAAGTTGCCTATTTTATGGCGAGTTGAATAATTTATTTATTCAGAGTTTTTCATTTGAGTTAAAGCTGTGTAATTGAGTGTCATGAGATTTTATTCAGTTTTTAAGCTTTGTATGCTTGAGTTAGTCTTCCGCTTGTAGTCAGCCAGGATGAGGGTTCGATTGGGGACCAACAATGGTTCTCGAGTGCCGGCCATGTCCATGGTGTAGTCTCGGGTCATGAAAAACTTTGTATCAGAGCACAAAGTTCAAGTGTCCTAAGGTGTCTATGAAGCTGTGTCAAGTAGGATCTTGTTTATGGTTGTGAGCGCCCCACTTCTATAAATGAGGGACTACAATCATTTAAGAAAAATTTCCCATATTTCATACTCTAAATCGTGCAATAGAGCTATGTCATAGTGATTTATTCATACTCGTGCGTTTCTCAGATTCATTCGACTACCCTTCATACTAGAGGTGGTTGAAAAGCAAAGTCAATTCTTTATCGATAAGTTGCTCTTAGAAAAATCTTGAGGAAGTCATGAGACTCCAGAGGGACTTGAGAGAAGCCCAGGAGTGAGTGAAGTGTTCAGTTTTAGAGGAATGCACCCATACTATATGAATCGTGCATTTGAGCTAAAAGCGAATTGTACTCTTTTCCTTAAGCCTTTTGATATCTGAGATCCTTATGAGGAGGTATGTTTAAAGGTTGGGTAATATTTCCACCCCAAAAGATAGCATGAGTTACGAGATCATGAACAGTAGTAGTAAAAGAGGCCAGAGTTAGAGGAAAATATGTAGAGGTTTAGTGATTTAAGAAAGGGAGATAGTGTTTTGAAGAGCTATATTACTATAGTTATTCACCCAGTAAGTTATTGATGAGGAGTTTTCCCTTATGGGTAGAGTAAGATTTGTTAACCAGAATAGAGTTGATGTCGATGTGCCATCGTATTAGAGGAGACTAAATTCATGTGTTGAATAAGAGAGTAGAGTATTTATGAAGTGATAGATCTAAGCTAGGCTTATGATTTGTTTTCGAGGGTCATAATGTTCAGAAGGCTATAAAACTGATCAAGTAATGAGGTATAGTATGGTAGGAGAGCAATCGTATTGATATTCGGGTTTAGTAATAAACATTAAGCTTGAATTCGAGATGAGTGTCATGATCAAAAGAATGACAACATGAGGGTGATGGTGTAAGTCTTGAGATTTGATCTAGGAGACTTAAACATAGAGTAGGTGAGGAATTGAGGTGATAAGCGGCATGACATATGAGTAGTACAAGTGAGAGACCCTAACCTTTAGATAAGGGCAGTGAAGTGTGGCTAAGTCACAAGAGTAATAAGAAGAATTAAGAGGTGTACTGAGAGGGTGTGTAATCAAAAGAAGTCAAGAGAAACACCTTAGAAAGAGGTCTTAGTACGTGCCTATTGAGAGTTCAGTGATTGAATAACTCTATCAAAGATACTTCATCCAATTCTAAGCGTCAACGATCGTTAGTTAGTATATAACCCAACTAAATGAGTTGGGGCCGAATCCCACAGTGAGTGATACATGTTTAAGATTCAATAGAAAAGTACGAATATGTTCAAATCAGCCAAAGGAATAAACATTTATGAATAAAAACATAATTCAAATCAGGGGGTGACACGAATGTCAAATAACAGGGGGTTTTGGTTTTAATTATCAACTACAACATTAACAAATAATACGAAATAACAATACTGAAACTGGTTCTTGTGATGTGATTTGATTATAGGCTAATATAGACAAATGGGTAATTGCAACTGTTAGGAAATAACTGTAATTAGTGTATAGGCTAGACTATAGAGGAAGTAAACTTTCTCTCAAACAATTTACCCCGAATCAAGTCAATTTCTCTCGAACATCGCCAAGCATGCAAAATAAGAACAACCTATGCCTTAGTCCTTCACTCTCTCTAGCTGAATGTGTGGAAACGGGTTTAGGATTCACTCTCTCGAGTTGAAGATATGACAGGCCAATACCCATAGACCATCAACCAATAATCATGGTTTTAAAACCTCTCTCTCGAGCAAGACAAAAATACGAAGGTAGAACTGCATTTGCAACTACAATTCTTTAATTTAAACCACAACTACTAATTGAAATACACTTCTAAAACATATTTTAGACTAACAATTAGCAATACCAATAAACTAAATCAGCCCATAATCACATAATCACACCCCAAGAATTGGGGTTTTAGCTAGACATCATAAAAAGACAGAAATTGTTACCAAATTGTATTTCCATCTACTGGGTAAAATTAATTTCGTCTTTACAAAGGTCCAAATTGAAGAATCTCAAAGACCCACTTTCAAATTCTCAAAAGTGAAAAACTTCAATTCTTCAAAGCTAAGGGAAACTTGTCTCAATACTTAGAGTTCAAACTGAAAAATTACTCTAATGAACAATATGATGTAAAAAATATATTAAACAAAATGTTCAAAAACGTATTTATAGTCACCAAAAATATGTTGTGAAAGACCATGCGGAGCAGTAAGTCGGGCTCGCCGATCAGCTCGGCGATCCGCCCTTTGGTCAATGTCCTCGTCTTTTTGCCTTGTCCTTCAGCTTCCTTAAGTTCTGTAACTTTGGGCGATCCAACACTGTATTGCGGAACCACTCAACGATCCACATACTGCTCCTTTCTCTCACAAACTTGATTTTATCCTTCAGGGTTGGCACACTAGAGCTTTAGGCGGTCAAATGGCCACTCGGCGACTCGCCAAATGGACTTGGCGACCACCATGCTCTCTTTTCTTCCTTCTTTCAGCTCGCTTCATTCCCTTTTTTCAAATTAGTGTCCATGCTTTGTTCCTCAATCCATATACTTGGAAATTAGTGGTTTTTCATCAGTTATTGGCACAAAATAAGCATTTGAGGACACTAAATCATTATAAATAAATCCCTAAATGAGTCCAAAACTAGGACCCATCAACACCCCCAACTTAAATTTTTGCTTGTCCTCAAGTAAAACTCAAGTTTAGCAGTTCAAAAAGGATGTCTCAAACAGTGCTGCACAAGACTCAATCATGAATTCACACAAAAAGACTCTACTTAATTATGCAAGGAGTAATTTTAAGCACAAAAAAATTTGGGAAATCACCAATTAATCATTTCAGGCAAATTCTCTTAAACGAATTTGGGGTTCGAAAAACCAACCTTTAATGCCGATTAAATAAGTTGAAAATCTAGGCGGCAAAGGTATCCGACTCCACACATAAGATTTACGACTAGTAAGCAGTAAAAACATGAAAATAATAGGAAAATATAGTGTTGGTGTGAGTTTGGAAAGTTGAAAAGTGAGGGAATGTGAAATAATTTGAAAGTTTAAACATTTGGCCTTTAATAACCGTCCAGTTCTTGCCCATTCGACGACATTAATTTTTCTTGCTGACCCAATCAGTGACACGCCGAGTGGATACTTACCTCGCTAAGTTTTACAGGACCTCCAGTTAATGTGGGGGTCCAAATGGCGGACAAAGTCGTGATCGCTGACCATGTCAGCGATTCGCCAATTTGATCCTGGGATCGTCGAGTTTTACAAACTCCAATTTCAAAATTTCTTGAGTCCAACGGTGGTTTGGGTCGGCCTCGCTGACCTCTTCGGTGAGTCGCTGACTGGACTATTGGCTCGCCGATTACAACTTTTAAATCACAATCCACACTTTAACCTTCAAAAGCAACACATAATTATTTCTAAAAAAAATAAAGCGCTAAAAACTTGGGTTACCTCCCATGAAGCGCCTTAGTTAACGTCATGGCACGACAAAAGTCCGCACTTAAGTTTCATTCTTGGGGTTTGCCTCAGTGTCACTAGGCAACTCTCTTTCGTGATGTGGGTAGAGGCAAGATAAAACTTGACTCATTTGGGACTCCAGTAGCTGAATGAACATGTAGTGAGAGGTTTTCATCTGATTTAGCATTGAGACATTCTCTCTTATCTCTCTCAACACCCTGTCGTGTTCTTCGACTTTGTGATGAATGAGTAAGAACACCTCTTCTATTTGCCCACCTTCATGCTCCTTTGTCCTTCGACGCTCGTGAGTGGGAATGTACCTATATTTTCTTTGGTGCATTACTTCAAGTTCCTTGACCATTTTGGCCAAGAGATCCAACTAACCCAACTATGTGGCCAAGTCTTGGTCCTTCTCAGTCTCCTTGTTGATCTTGGCCATGTGATCAAGGAGTTGGGTTGCTATTGCATAGAGTAGTTGTGTCAGACCACCCGGAGAAATTTGGTCAGTCACTTCTCTGTTCTCCGGACCAAGACCTCTATAGAAGCAGTCCAACAACATTACATCTAAGATTCCATGAGTTGGGCATTGCAGCAATAGTAACTGAAATCTCAGCCAGAACTCAAGGATTGACTCGCCCTCGAATTGTCTGAAACTTAGGATGTTAACCCTAACAATCATCATCCTCAAAGGAGAGAGGTCCATTTGTTCACCGTTGCTACAAGAAATGCTCCTTTGTTTTGGTCTAAACAAGAAACATGAAAACCAAACTAAAAGTAAGTAGATTCAACTATGACTAAAAATGAACATAATCCAACTTATCCAAAGAATCTTAACCAACACTACTCCCCGGCAGCGGTGCCAATTTGATTAAATAATGCTATCAAAGACATTTCATCAGATTCTAAGCGTCAACGATCGTTATTCAGTATATAAGACAACTAAATGAGTTGGGGTCAAATTCCACAGGGAGTGGTACGTGTTTAAGATTCAATAGAGAAGTACAAATATGTTTAAATTAGCCAAAGGAATAGACATTTACGAATAAAAACATAATTCAAATCAGGGGGTGACACGAATGTCAAATAACAGGGGCTTTTGGTTTTAATTATCAACTACATCAGGAGAAAATAATATGGAATAACAATAATGAGATGGGTTCTTGGGATGTTATTCGATTATAGGCTAATGTAGACCAATGGGTAATTGCAACTGTTAGGAAATAACTGTATATTAGTGAATAGGCAAGACTATAGAGGAAGTAAACTTTCTCTCGAACAATGTACCCTGAATCAAGTCAATTTCTCTTGAACATTGACAAGCATGCAAAATAAGAACAACCTATGCCTTAGTCCTTCACTCTCTTGAGCTGAATGTGTGGAAAAGGGTTTAGGATTCATTCTCTAGAGCTGAACCCATGGCAACCCAATACCCATAGACCATCAACCAATAATCTTGGTTTTAAAACCTCTCTCTCGAGTAAGCCAAAAACACGAAGGTAGAACTACATTTGCAACTACAATTCTTTAATTTAAAGCACAATTAATGATTAAAATCACTTCTAAACATCATTTAGACTAACAATTAGCAATACTCATAAACTAAATTAGCCCATAATCACACCCTAATAATTGGGGTTTTAGCTAGACATCATAAAAAGATAGAAATCGTTACCAAATTGTGTTTCCATTAACTGGATAAGATTAATTTCATCTTTACAAAGGTCCAAATTGAAGAATCTCATAGACACACTTCCAATTTCTCAAAAATGAAAAAAATTCAATTCGTCAAAGCTAAAGAAAACTTGTCTCAATACTTAGAGTTCAAATTGAAAAATTACTCTAATAAACAATATGATGTAAAAATATATTAAACTAAATGTTCAAAAACGTATTTATAGTCACCAAAAATATGTTGCGAAAGACCATTCAATGCAGTAAGTTGGGCTCGATGATCCGCCCTTTGGTCAATCTCCTCGCCTTTCTACTTTGTCCTTTAGCTTCCTCAAGTTTTGTAACTTTTGGCGATCCTACACTGCATCGCGAAACCACTCGGTGATCCACCGACTGCTCATTTTTCTCGCCAACTTGATTTACTCTTTCAGGGCTTGGCATACTGGAACTTTAGGCGGTCAAATGGCCACTCAATGACTCGCCAAATTGACTTGGCGATCACCAGGCTCTCTTTTCTTCCTTCTTTTAGTTCGCTTCGTTCCCTTTTTGCAAATTAGTGTCCATGTTTTGTTCTTTAATCCATATACTTTGAAATCAAGGGTTTTTCATCAGTTATTGTTACAAAATAAGCATTTGAGGACACTAAATTTATTATAAATAAATCCCTAAATAAGTACAAATCTAGGACTCATCATTCGTTAGTCATGAAATAAACTTCTCCCGAGTGTTAGAGTAAAAGAAGATGTAGACCAATTTAGAGCTGATGGAATAGGTCCATAGTTTTTAAGTGTCAGCTTTATACCTAAGGGGGACATGACAAGATGAGCCATCAAGTCAAGTGTTTGAGACTAAGATGGTAATGACTTCCAAAGAGGTTGAGAGGTATCTTTTTAGAGGTCCTTTTAGTAGTGGAGTGATGTAAAAAAGAGAAGGTTAATTAGCTTACCGTGATAGTGATGGTGTGTTTATTCCGTCTAAGGTTATTAATGAGGAGGAAGAAAAAGATGAGGTTTTACTATAATAAATAGCAAAATGGGATCCCTTAGTTGGTTTTGAATAGTAATGCAGACAATTCTACTTAGTTTGACAGAGATGATAAGAGTAACCCCGTTTCTTACCAGTCCAGCCGTCATTCAAGAACGAATGATCCCAAGGGGGAGATATTGTAACAACTCACTTTTAGAAAGAACTAGAAATACTTAGAATTGGAAAGAAACCGTTATTTGAAATAATAAAATTTGGACAGTTTGACAAAGTTAAGCTAAGTATGAGTTTTGGGTTGACTTCAAATGACCGTAACTCCTGTCTCAGGATGAATTAGGGGTGCTACCAGATACCGTAGGAAATCTATTTGAATTATCTTTCCAACGCCACCGAGTTTTCTCAATTTCGAGTTTGTATAAGGGAGATATGTCCATTTGAAGTTAGGCTGTCTAGATAAGGAATTTAAAAGGATATTATAGTCTTTTCACTACCCAATTAATAAAATTCGATTTTGGTAATTAAGTTGGGGACAAAACTGATTGGATTCAATCTACGCTTCATAAAAATAAGTTAGGGTTTTGAGAGAAGAGAATAGAAGAGGAGAAAAGAGTACATGATCAAGCTGTTCGTTGAGGTTCTTGCATTTTTTTGTGGATTTTCGCCGTGGATTTAATCCCTAAGAGGTATGTAAGCTTCCATAGTGTTGGGATGGTTCACCCACATGCAAATCATGTAATTTTCAGTGAAATTTTATTCTTGAAGTTGAAAGATTAGAGTTCTTGATGAGTTCTTGAGAAGTGTTCTTGAAGTTCATCCAAAATCTTGTTGTGTTGGGGTTATGATGATTTTTTGAGATGGAAGTGAGTGTTTTTAGGGCTGTAATAAGTACATTAGAGAGTACTTATGTTAAGTAATCGAATCCAGTGATTGGAGAAGAAACCGTTCAATTCTAGGCGAGTTAGGGTGAGAAAACGAGCAAGTTCCTCGGGTTTTCTGGGTTGGAGCCTGGCGCGTTGCGCCAGCCAGTGCAGCCCAAATTATGCTCTGAAGTTTAGGGGATAGCGCCAGGGTCGCCTGCCCCATCCAGTTTGAAATTGGTTTCTCTGTTTGAGTTCTTTCGAAGGGTACCTTCACTCCTTTTCGATTCTAACTACTCTAAGATACTTCTAAACACCTATAAATCATTCATAACATGATCCTAACCTTGAATTCATAAGTCACAATTCAAGGTAGACTTAGGAGTTAAGTTTTGAGAATTCTTTCATACATTCTAAGAAAGTCCCTTTGAGTCCTTTTGTGGAGTCTTCAACAACTTCTAGTAACTTGTTTCAAGACTCTAGCAAGTGAGTTTGAGAATGAGGAGAATGTATTCATGAGTCTACTTTATCATCACTATATCCTTCATATCATGAACCATAACTCCTGAATTCATAATTCACATTTAAGAGAGAGTTAAGAGTAGAGTTCAAGAAAGTCTTTGAGTTCAATTGTGGATCCTTTGAGATCAACTATCCCTTTGAGCTAAGTTTTGAGGAAGTAACTATGAGAATGATAAGAGTCGGATACATGAGTTCAATATTGTTATGTAGACCCTCGAGTCAAGTCGTTCATGCCCATAAATTGCTCATGAACTTCAAATATTAAGTACCTTTGAGAGTAGTAGTATATTCAAGTTCTAAGTCTTAAGTATTGAATTCCTAACCCTTTTGAGATTATATTCCTAATCATGGAACTATTACATGTTACCCATGAAGTCCTTAAGTTGAGTAGTTCATGCCCATAATTCCGCATGAACCATATGAGTCGAGAAATATTTCGATGAGGAGTATCATTGAGTCCTTGAGTTGGGTTGTTCATGCTCATAATTCCGCATGAATCTTATGAGTTGAGCATTCTTGAAATGAGTAGTATCATTGAATTTCTTGAGTTTTGAGTTGTTGAGTTCCGAGAATTGGGTTCTTTGTATGGTTATTAAAAACCTTTAATTGAGTCGTTCACGTCTATCATTCTGCACGGACCGTATTTTGAGAAGTCTTTTACAACTTTTTTCTAAATTTTTTTTAAGACTTGAGCACTTGAGTTGAGAAAAAGTAAAGTCGAGTTCATTTTCCTTAAAATGATATATGGGACCTAAGTACTCTAAGTGTAAATGTTTTCACATTTAAAAGAGGAGGAAACAAAGATTTCCAAAAGAGTTTTGAGAAGTTGAGTAACATATCTTTCTAGAGAAAGATTTTGAGTAATAATCTCAAACCACAGAAAGAGTTATGTCTTTAAAACATATGAGCTGAGTATATTTTGGGACTAGTATTGAGCACCGATTTGGGGATGAGTTCAGATAACTCAAGTCTCCATAAACCATGTAGCCGACGTGGGTAGAAAGGGTCATACTTTTTAGATGATTCTTTAGTGATTTTTAGCACATACTAGTGGATCCACTTAGTTGAGAGGTCTTATACCTTGGCAAAGTATAGGACAGTTCTGGAAGTGTGGGTGAGACGTTGTATCATCACATAGCTCATAGTAATGATTGTTGGTTAGAGAAACTCCCATAGAGTTATATTGTATTTTTATATACACACCGAGTATTATTGTATTTTTCAATAAATTGAGTTGCTATCTACAGTTTTACAGCTTTCCATGTATATTGCATCTTTTACTATTGCTTTATCATTGTGTATCATGAGTTGAATATTTTGAGTTGAGTATCTTGAGTTAAGTACCTTCGAGTTGAGTATCTTGAGGTAATCTATGATTCATTGTGTCGAGTTCCTTATTGTTGAGTTTCACTGAGTTGAGAACCTTATTACTGAGTTGAGTAGCTTATCCTTTAGTACTTATTAGTTGAGTAAGTTTGAGTAGTTTTGAGTATCCTTGAGTATTCCTTGAGTTGAGTAAGTTTGAGTATCATTGAGTATTCCTTGAGTTGAGTAAGTTTGAAAAGAGGTAAGTACGTTTCCTTTTTATCAAGTTCAAGCTTATGTTTATGCTTTAGAAATCCCCTTACATGCTCGTACTGAGCTATTTGGGCTTCATCGTTTCATGATGTAGATACAGGTATTCAGGGTCATCAACATGAGCTACATTGATACCACATGGAGTTCGAGTTAGCTATGGTGAGCCTCCTTGCTTCCGGAGTGTTCCACTTTTACTTTCAGTTATATGAGTTGTTAGGATGTTGTGGGTGTTGTCCTGACTTCCATGTTTGTCATTTAGACGCTTCATAGATAGACTGTCGAGTTTCATCAGTTTGTTAATTTATTTTATTAAATGTTTTAAAGACTTAAGTTGCCTATTTTATGGGGAGTTGAATAATTTATTTTTATTCAGAGTTTTTCATTTGAGTTAAAGCTTTGTAATTGAGTTTCATGAATTTTTATTCAGTGTTTAACCTTTGTATGCTTGAGTTAGTCTTCCACTTGTAGTCAACTAGGATAAGGGTTCGCTTGGGGACCATCAATGGTTCTCGAGTGCCGGCCACGTCCAGAGTGTAGGCTCAGGTCGTGACAAAAATTCAACGTCCCCAGGGAATGGAATGTCAGTACGGATAAAAATGTACTGGTATGTAAGATAAAAAAATAGAATCACAAATAGTTGTTATAAAACGGGTAATAAAGATACCACCTGAAATAGAAACTCTGATAGCCTCCATGTCTCACATCCTACCATATATAAATTAAATATGCATGATACGCTCGTATAATCGTACATCGTGAATACATATATATAAATTCATACTCAACCATGTGCTAGCAATGGTGGTGCCTTCCGATAACGAAGAGGCATCATATTTGCCAACTTGTTGCCTTCTGTGTCTCATACGTATTAATATAGGCAATAGGCCCCATACCTTCCAATTATAGCTCAGGAGTAGAATGCATAGAATGTAATATCATGGATTTGTAATGCATTTGTGTTACTTGAATCATGTTGGCAATCTTGGCCCGTTGATACTCTTGTCCTCATGATCTCGTAATCACTTTCGTATCACAAGTAAATGTCTCGTAGAACCTTATATACTTGTAGATTAAACTGGAACACTTAACTAAGATTTAGAAAGGTAACTTAAACCTGAGGATATTCATAAAGAGCTTAAAGTTCTTAACATAATATCTATATATGTTCCTAAGTAGTTTGTAAAAGAAAGTATTTCAGAAAAACACGTTCTTTAGTAGTTTAAACATACAATTTACATTTAAGTGTTTTGGAGATCAACATATTATTTTAAAGTTTTCAAAAATATAAAGTAGCGAGGAAGGAGAACTGATTTAAAATTCATATTGTTCATCCCTAATCTTTATAAGTTACTGCACCTAATGACGAATAAGAATTTGTACACATGGACCTACAGTCAAGAGAATCAACAAAATGACATAAAGACGCCGAATACCCTATCTAACCGAACGAGTGGAATACCAACATAATGGAGTCACAAAAATACGCCAACTGCAATCTCAATGCCTTTCACAAAAGGTCTTTCTAAAAATAGAGTAGTAAAACAATATTTGACGATTTGGGATTCCAAAATTCGTGCTCAAAGGAAGTACAATTCTTAGCCTTAACATAACTCAATTCTTGGTCTTGTTGTATCAATATGGATTGTATCCCTTCCTTACAGTATGCAATCTACAGAAAATCATGTCACACAACCATTAAAGGCAGAATATTAATACGTTAGGGTCAAAGTAGTAATTTAGAGCTTACTAGCAGAGTGATTAGCTCGCCAGACCCTTTTTAGATATATTCTTCATTACGTTTTCTCCTCCAAATTACAACCCCAAAATAATGACATAACATACATTTTTGCAGAAGCTATTAACAAGTGGAGGCATACGCAATAGTCAACAACAACCAAGTAGAGTAGGCCTGCACAATAATAAATACTCAGCGTATCGCCACACCCCTCTTTTCAAACCCCAAAATAACCTCAACCAAATCCCAACCACGAGTCTTTAAACCATTAAAGATAGAAAAAATATATGTAATACAGTCCTATAATTGTTCAATATAACCATAATAACTCGAACTCACTGCTTTTGATCAACATCCTGTGAGTTCGTCCAATAGTTACATTTGGAATCATGTCTTTCTCTTCATAAGCAATAGGAGGTCAAAAGGGAATAAACTTAACTTAAACTCGATGGAGCTTATAGTATTTTAGCATGTCTTGTCAATAACAAACAGTCTCCTTAAACAGAAGACATTGAACCCAGAAGAAACCATTTGAAAATTTCAATGCAATAATAGAACAATCGTTACACTTATTGAACTTACAATTAATTACCCATCTATACTTCTTATTCTCTTCCAGACTCATATCAACAACAGCCACACACAAGCAAATCATTCCCAAAATTCCAGCGACAACAACATCAGAAAATACTTCAAAAACAGCCCAACATCACATAACTATCCAAATACGATTTTTCAGTCGTCTATTGTGTTCTTGCTTAAATAGCATAACTTTAACTTGGACTCACTTAATAAAATGAAGGGTGAGAATTATTACCTCCAAAAAACAACAAAATCACCTAAAAACGAGATTCCTTCACCATGAAGAATCCTTCAAATCACAACCAACGAGGAGGAAAGAAGTAACACAATCTATATGAACGTTTCGAGGGTAAAACCACGTTGAAATCTTGTAGATCTTTGCTTGGATGATAGGGTAACCTTTAGAGAGGATTTAGGACTGTTTTATTCTTATTTTGGTTGAAAAAGATGATATAAAACGAAGGAGAAATCAGATCTTATAGCTAAACCGACAGAGGAGCTAGGGGCCCACCTTCACGTGCCTGCTTGTGCAGTCTCACTAAAATCTGAATATTGCTCAATTCTGAAGTCGTACGGACATATGGTTTAGTCCGTTGGAAAGTAGACTCGTAGACCTTCGATTTATTATATTGGAGTTATTCTAAAGCTTTATAGATTGGGAGAAAATCTCCGAGATATTTAACCCAAATTTCAGAAAATTTATCAAAACAACTTACTCTAACTTTTGCCGACTTTTTATTTCCCAACTTGCTTGGCTTCAAAACTTAACTTACGATCATTGGGCGACTATATGACCTTATAAAAAATTCTTCTTAGCATATAATACACTCTTTGCCTTACCCCAAAGGTAATGGATAACTTGAACTTTCCGAACGGGCGGGGTGTTAGAAGAGACATTCTTTAACTCGAACTTGTTTAAGGGAATCCTTGACCCATAACGCTAGTCTAATTATTTTATTTTACCACCCCCTTTGCAACCTTATTCTCGTGACGTGATACACCAAGTCATATAAGCCTCATACACTAATGCAATGATACACATATTATGCGAAAGAACATTGGGGTCTCACATTCTCCCTTCATTAAGAACATTCATCCTCGAATGGATTCGAACAATCTCTTGGTTGTATTATTTGCTGCTACTGCACTTTTTCAAGGCTATATTTGTTACGTCCACAAATCTTAAATCTGGTTTGGAAAATCTAATGACAAGGCTTAGTATATCTAGCCCGGGACAGGCCATATAAACTGCATTTTTGAAGTATTTAAAATCCAATTAAGTTTGCGTACAAGAATAATTGTCAATTATTGAAACGCAACTCAACTTAAGTCATCAATAGTTGGGGGTACTTCTTCTTTATTTCTTCCTCGGCTTCTCAAGTTATTTCCTCAACGTTGTTATGCCGTAACACTTTCACATAAACCACTTCCTTAGTCCAAACCTTTCTTACCTACCAATCCAACATAGCCACTAACACCTTAGCATAAGACAAGTCAGTAGCGACAAGAATATCCTCAACGGGCAAAATTCAAAGCATTTTCGATGCACTTCTATAAAGTAGATACATAGCACACTAGATGTACCACTTTCAATTCTGAAGGCATATCAAGATCATACGCTACCTTGCCAATCCTCCAAATAATCTTATATGGCCTTACATACCTTGGACTCGACTTAACTCGACTTCCTTTTCTTGACAAATCACATGATACCCTTTCTAGGAAATACTTTCAAGGAAACACAATCTTATACATCAAACTGTAAGTCTCGCACTCAAGCCTGGGAACTGAAATAAAAAAGTCTTCTTTCGGTAGTCGACATTGGCAAAAATGGGCTTCCACAAATCCATTCCCATATCAACAACAAAGTCAAGCATCTCTAGCTCTATCACGTCTACAAATTTTTGATGACCAACAATCTATACTGTAAAGCCTCGATAAATCCTCTTGAACATAAAAGAAACACAAAGCACGACTATATTTCATACGTACTTATAACTCAGCTCTATAGAACGATCTATAAATTGAAAGAAATGTAACCAATCCTAAATTCCATATATCCTCTTAATTATAAGTGTGGTGCATAACACACCCATAAAAAAGAATCTACAAGACACAACTTGTGGACTCCCTGGGACACGACCTGCTCTGATACCAAGTTTGTCACGCCTCGAACTAGGGGAGACGTGACTGGCACTCGACACCTTATGCAATCGAGTTAGCCACTGAAACATACCAACTGACTCAACTAAGGGCATAGAAGGTCGGGCAGCATAACAACTAAAATATTCAGCCTGCACCATTAGGGTTATAATATGAATAACAACTCATATAGACAAAGGTAGACTAGCAAAAAATAATAAAGAACTAGCTGGCCGACGAGACCGCAATTGAGGACATACACACATACATATATATCTATACATGCCAAGAATATGTGGCTTAAAGCTGCAGAAAGAAACAAAAAATATTGTGTCCACAATATCCTCTATAAGTGTCATAAGCACTGGTCGATACAAGGCCGTGACTATACCCAAACTGTACAAAAAAAGTAAACATCCTATGAAAGCTCCAGGAAGAGGTGGAGCTTACCAACTCACAGCTGAACCCCGAATCCTAGTGGAGGGGTCAATCATAATCCCTACCTAGACCTGCACGCATGAAACAAAAATGCAGCGTCCTCAAACAATGGGATGTCAGTACGGATAAAAATGTACTGGTATGTAAGGCAAAAAAATAGAATCATAAATAGCTGCTATAAAATGGGTAATAAAGATACCACTTGAAACAGAAACTTTGATAGCCTCCATGGCTGACATCCTACCATATATAAATTAAGCATGCATGGTATGCTCGTATAATCGTATGTCCTGAATACATATATATAAATGCAAATGAATGTCATACCCAACCATGTGGTAGTATTGGTGGTGCCTTCCGATAGTGAACCGACATCATATTCACCAACTTGTGGCCATCTGTGTCTCACTACCTTCCGATTATAGCTCAGGAGTAGAATGCATAACATGTAATGTCATGGATTTGTAATGCATTTGTGTTACCTGAATCATGTTGTCAATCTTGGCCCGTTGGTCCTCTTGTCCTCATAATCTCGTAATAACTTTTGTATCACAAGTAAATATCTCGCAGAACCTTATATACTTGTAGATTAAACTGGAACACTTAACTGAGATTTAGAAAGGTAACTTAAACCTGAGGATTTTCATAAAGAGTTTAAAGTTCTTAACTTAATATCTATATATTTTCGTTAGTAGTTTGTAAAAGAAAGTACTTGAGAAAAACATGTCCTTTAGTAGTTTAAACATACGATTTACAATTAAGAGTTTTGGAGATCAACATATTATTTTAAAGTGTTCAAAGAATATCAATTAGCGAGGAAGGTGCACTGATTTCAAATTCCTATTGTTCATCTCTAATCTTTTTAGGTTGCTACACCTAATGACGAATAAGAATTTGCACACATGGACCTATAGTCAAGAGAATCAACAAAATGACATAAATACGCCGAATACCCTATCTGACCGAACGAGTGGAATAGCAACATAATGGAGTAACAAAAATACACCAGCTGCAATCTCAATGCCTTTCACAAAAGGTCTTTCTAGCAATACAGTAGTAAAAAATTATATGATGATTTACGATTCCAAAATTCGAGGTCAAAGGAAGTACAATGCTTAGCGTTAACATACCTCAATTCTTGGTCTTGTTGTATCAATATGGATTGTACTCCTTCCTTATAGTATGTAATCTACAGAAAATCATGTCACACAACCATTACATGCACAATATTAACATGTCAGGGTCAAAGTAGTAATTTAGAGCTTACTAGAAGAGTGATTAGCTCGCCAGACCCTTTTTAAATGTATGCTTCATTACCTTTTCTTATCCAAATTTCAACCCCTACTTAATGATATAACATACGTTTTTGTAGCAGCTATTAACAAGTGGAGGCCTACGCAATAGTCAACAACAACCAATTAGAGTATGCCTGCACAATAATAAATACTCGATGTATCGTCACACCCCTCTTTTCCAACCCCAAAATAATGTCAACCAAATCCCAACCACGAGTCTTCAAACCATTAAAGCCTAAAAAATTAATGTAATACAATCCTATAATTGTTTAATATAACCATAATAACTCGAATTCACCGCTTCCGATCACCATCTTGTGAGTTCGTCCAATAGTTATATTTGGAATCATGTCTTTTGTCACGCCCCGAGCTACCCTCGAAACGTAGACACGGGACCTAGGATCACAAGTGACCCCAAGCTAACCCTGGTGGCATAATCATGAGCATACTAAATTTAAACTGAGAAAATAAAACTGATGCGGAAGCTAATCATAAATAAATCTGAAATAATGGGGAATACCTATATACTAAAACTGAATATCAATTATGAGAGTTTAATACAAAAGAACATCAAAATCAAATACTAAGCTGAATCTAACTATGTTTGAAAATAGCCTCTAACTGACTAGAAGTGCTGGGACATGCCCCAGCTAAGTCTAGAAAAACTAAAACTAAAAGACTGAAATAATGAAAAGATAACATGACTATTGTCCTCAAATAATGAGGACTCACCACTGATGATGCTGAACTAGGGATCGGGAACGATCTAAGCTTGATCTGGATGCTGAGAATCTGAACCTACATCACAAGAAGATGTAGTGCAGAGTATGCATCGGAACTTGAAAGGTATTGAGCATGCAAGATAGAGTTAAGCTGAAATAAACATATACATGAACAAGCAATAAAGCAAGAGTATAATCTGAACATGATATAGATACTGAATACTGAGCTAACTGAATGCAATGACCAAATTTAGACATGATGATGTTCAATACTGATTATACTGAAATGTGGTTAATGTAATGGAGTCTGTATGAACTGTGGGAGCTACTAATAACCGAAATAAAACCACATGAGCTAAATGTGGAGTCCGATGTATACGCCCCATCGAGAGGACCCAATACAACCGGCCAAAGGTGTAGAGGCATGCTGGCGTGATCACTAAAATGATGCCCACATAGGGGACTTACAACATACATGGCTCCTAGTTCTGGGACTATATGGGTGACTGACCCTAGTCCAACTCGGTATTATGCTACTCCCAATAGATTAAATGATTAACACATTATGATTGAATTTCTGTAATATACTGAATAGCTCAAAATTGACATGTAAACTGAGAATGCACATTAATATACTGAAAGTAATGCATAAAAAAATTGAGGCATGTATATTTGAAATATTTAAATATCTGAGCTAGCATGTGTAATTCAAAAACAAAAGAACTACCAAGCTAGGGTTTTGAAATTCATGCAAGAAAGAAAGTAATAACATGATAATCTGATTTATAACATATAAATAACTAATTCATGATAATCTGCTGAGGTTCTAGAAACCCTAGGTCTAGTTAATAATAGGGAATCAAGAATCTGACTGAATTTTATGGACCTAATGGGCGAAAGGAATTCACTAGTGAAATCCCACATACGTGGTGACAAATCCATGGAGAAATCCTTCGATTTCAGGGCTGGAACTAGAGGAAACTTGCTGCGTTCTTGAACTAAGGTTGCTCGTCTCTTTCTCCTCCTTGTGTTCTAATTTTCTAAGTTTTGATTAATAATTTGACTTAGGTAAGTTCTAGTTATGTTTCTAGGCTAAAACTGACCAAAACACGTAGTTTAGGGGTCCAACAAAATAGGAAAAGACCAAAAGACCCCCAACTTAAGTTGCAAACATAGCCACCTTCACGGACTGTGAAATGGACCACGGACCGTGAAGTGGGTTGTGGTTTTCACTTGGTTACTACTGAGCTGAAGGTCTGTCTCACGAGCCTTACCACGGCTAGTGTGAGGGACCATGGACCGTGAAGGTCCTCGTGGTCCTCACTTGGGCTGAGGTCTGGTGGCTCAGGATTGAAGGGGCTACTGGTTAGGTTTCATGGACTCCCCCATGACCCGTCTTCAGGACCACCAACCTTGAAGGTCCCCGTGGTCCTTACTTGGGTGAGGGGTGTCTGAGGTCTAGGCTAGGGATGCTACTGCCTAGACGTCACAGACGCCACCACTGCCCTTCGTCAAGGCCAGGGACCGTGACGGTGCCCGTGGTCTAACGTCTGGGCCGGGTGACTTCCAAGTCATGACCATGGGCAGGCCAACGGACCGTGGACCCTATCACGGTCCGTAAACCCTTCCGTGGTTTATTGCTTCAGGTAGTTTTCTGCAAATTTTTTCTAGGTCTAGTTTTCGAGGTGTTACATCTTTCTCTTCATAATAAATAAGAGGTTAAAAGGGCAAAAACAGAACTTAAACTTGACGGAGCTTATAGTATTTTACCATGTCTTGTAAATACCAAACAGTCTCCTTAAACACAAGACGTTGAACCAAGAAGAAACTATTTGAAAATTTCAATGCAATAATAGAACAACCATTACACTTATTTATCTTACAATTAATTACACATCTATAGTTATTGTTCCCTTCCAGACTCATATCAACAGAAACCACACACAAACAAATCATTTTCCAAAATTCCAGCAACAACAACATCAGAAAATACTTCAAAAACAGCCCAACATCACATAACTATCCAAATACGATTTTTCAGCCGTCTATCGTGTTGTTGCTTATATAGTATAGCTATAACTTGGACTCACTCAATAAAATGAAGGGTGAGAATTATTACCTCCAAACAGCAGCAAAATCACCTAAAACAAGACTCCTTCAACTCACAACCAACGAGGAGGAAAGAAGTAACACAATCTCTATGAACGTTCCGAAGGTGAAACCAGGTTGAAATCTTGTATATCTTTGCTTGGATAATAGGATAATATTTAGAGAGGATTTAGGACTGTTTTATTCTTATTTTGGTTGAAAAAAGATGAGATAAAACGAAGGAGAAATCAGATCTTATAAAGCTAAACCTACATAGGAGCTAGGGGCCCAACTTCACGTGCCTGCTTGTGCAGTCTCACTAATGTCTGAAGTCGTATGGACAAATGATTTAGTCCGTTGGAAAGTAGACTTGTAGACCTTCAATTTAGTATATTGCGGGTTCTTTTAAAGCTTTATATATTGGGAGGAAAGCTCAGAGACATTTAACCAAAATTTCTGAAAATTTATCAAAGAAACATACTCTAACTTTTGCCGACTTTTTATTTCCCAACTTGCTTGACTTCAAAAAATAACTTACGATCATTGGGCGACTATATCACCTTATAAAAAATCTTTATTAGAACATAATACACTCTTTTCCTTACCCCAAAGGTAATGGATAACTTGAACTTTCCGGACGCTGGGTGTTAGAAGAGACATTCTTTAACTCGAACTTGTTTAAGGGAATCCTTGACCCATAATGTTAGTCTAATTATTTTATTTTACTACCCTCTTTGAAACCTTATTCTCGTGACGTGATACACCAATTCATATAAGCCTCATACACTCATGCAATGATACGCATATTATGCGAAAGAACCACGGGGTCTCACACTCAAAGCGTCAATCTGCATGAACATTATAAAGTCTTTATATAAAGTCATTCATTTCCATCAATATTGCCCATTCATTTAAAATGTTCAACGAATATTTTGGGTGGTACTCCTTTCGTCAAAGGATAGACAATCAGAAGCTTGGTGCTAATATGTTAAATTGTCACTTTATCTTTTTGGACTTCTTCTTTAACCGAAAAGTATTTCAATTCCATTTGCTTGGCACTCTTTGAATACTTATCATTTTTAGAGAAGAAGACTTCTGCAGTATTATCATAATAAAGTTTCAACGGCTTGGAAATACTGTCGACTAGCACAAGTCCTAAAATAGATTTTTACAGTCAATTAGCCAAATTGTGGCCTCAATGCATTCCACAAACTAAACTTCCGTAGTGGATGCAACTATAACAGATTGCTTCACACTCTTCCATGATATTGCTCCTCCATCTAACAGAAATAAATATCCAAATATGGATTTTCTTGTATCCCTACAACCAACATAATCAGAATCTGAATATCCAACCACATCACGATGATCAAATCTTCTATAAGTGAGCATATGATCTTTCATTTTTGTAAGTATCACAACACTTTCTTTGCAGCCTTCCAGTGGTCAATTCCTAGATTATTTTGATAAGGGCCTAACATCCCAATAATAAAACTTATATCTTGTCTGGTACAAGTTTCGGGATACATTAGGCTCCTAATGATTGATGCATAAGGAATATATTTCATTTGCTTACGTTCCAGTTCATTCTTTGGACATTGATTGAGACTGAATTTATCTCCCTTTTGAATTGCAATAGGACTTGATTAGTATTTTTCCATTCTAAATCTCTTTAACACTTTATTAATATAAGCTTAATGAGACAACCCCAATAATCCTTGTGATCTATCTCGAAGTATTTCTATCCCAATCACATAGGATGCCTCTCTCATATATTTCATCTCAAAGTTGTTAGAGAGATTCTTCTTGATATCATATAACAAACCAAAATCATTAGTATCAAGAAAGATGTCAAACAAACATGATAAACTTAGTACCACTGATCTTCTGATTTATACACCGATCAACGTTGTTTTCCTTAAATTCAAAGCTTACATAGTTTCATTAATCTTAAGATACCATTATCATGAAGCATATTTAGGTCTGTATATTGATTTTTTAAGTTTACACACTATGTGTTCCTTTCCTTTGATAGGAAACCCCTCAAGTTGATCATATAAACTTCTTCCTCTAAATTCCTATTCAGAAAGGTTGTTTTCACATCGATTTGATGTAGCTCTAAGTCATAATGACCTACTAAATCCATTATAATTCTAAGTGAATCTTTTCTAGAAACAAGTGAAAATATTTTGTTATAACCGATGCCATCTTTTTGAGTAAAACCGTTGGCAACAAGTGTCGCCTTGTGACGCTCAATGTTGCCAGCTGAGTCACATTTGGTCTTAAAGACCCATTTACACCCAACTATTTTGCAACCTCTAGGTAATTCAACAAGATCCCAAACTTCATTACTTTCCATAGATTTCAACTAATCTTTCATGACTTCCAACCATTCATAAGAATTCTTACTTTCAATGGCTTGTGAAAATGAAAATGGATCATTATCAATTCCCAAATGAATTTCTGACTCGTGTAGATATGCCAAATAATAATTAAAAATAGCATATCTCTTGTCTTTGAAATTTTCTTAATGCTACTTCTTGTGGTTCGTCTTTTGTAGGTTTATCAGTTCTGACTTCATTTTGATTAATAGGAGCATTAATTTGTTGTTCTTGTTGATTATTAGGTTGTACAATAATATCAGGAACAACAATTTTTGAAGAAGTGCAGGATAGAAGAATTGTTCCCTAACTTCTTTAATTTCTACATTACGTTAATCTTCACTTCCACTAACTTCACTATTCTCAATGAACCTAGTATTATTAGTTTCAACTATTCTCGTACAATGATTAGGATAGTAAAATTTATACTCCTTTGATTTTTCTAGATAGCCAATGAAGAATCTACATATTGTTTTTGAATCCAGTTTCTTTTCTTGTGGGTTGTAAATCTTACTTCTGCCTTGCAACCCCAAACATGCAGGTGCCTTAAACTAGGTTTTCTCCCGGTCCACAAATCAAAATGTATCTTTGAAAGTTCTATACTAGGAACCCTATTAACAAGTAAATGGCAGTCTTTAAAGCATACACCCACAACGAAAGAGGTAATGATGAATTCCTCAGCATACTCCTAACCATACCTATTAATGTACGATTATTCCTTTCAGCCACACCATTTTGTTGTGATGTGCCTGGCATTGTGTATTGAGCACATATGCCATGTTTTTCTAGGAATTTAGCAAATGGAAACACAAGGTGTTGTCCAGTTTCATCGTATCTTCCATAATACTCACCACCTCTGTCTTACCTGATTATTTTTAAATTTTTGTGTAGTTGTCTTTCAACCTTATTAATAAATACCTCTAAAGCATTTATCGCTTGAGTTTTTTCATGCAACAAACGAAGAAAGTCATAATATAAAAAACCATCATTAAAAGTAACAAAATATTTTTCCTTAGTGAAAGATGCGATATAAAAAGGATCGCATCTATCAATGCGTATAATTTCAAGAAGCTGTGTGCTTATCGTGGATACTTTCTTTGTATGTTCTTTTTGTTTTTCTTTAATACAATCCACACAAATTTCAAGGTCTGTAAAATCCAAATCTGAAAGAATTTCATTCTTAACTTATCTTTCTAGTTATTCTTAGGATATGTGAGATAAACGTTTATGCCACAAGTAAGTAGATTGTTCATTCACCAAACTTCATTTAGTTACAATATTATGATACAAAGTTAAGATTGTTTTGGCAAGCAAATTATCAAGATTTGATTTGCATAAGCTATCACAGAGAGTATCAGTACCAATGAGATGATTATCCTTAGACAAACTAAATCATCCATTACAAAAATTAAAAGAGTATTCAGTCTTATCTAACTTACACAAATAAACTAAATTTCTCGAAAGAGAAGGTACATAACAATTTTCAAGTAAATATAAGTGACGCCCAATATCAAGGATTAAACAATAAGTCCCGGTAGCTTCAAATGGAGCCATCACTCTATTCTCCATATACACAAATCTTTCATTCTGGTTTGTGATCTGCATTGTAATGAATCCCTGCATAGTATTATAAACATGAATAGTACAACCAAAGTCAATCCACCAAGTATTATAAGGAAATTTAGTTAAATTTGATTCGATACATGTAAAAGCACAAGACTTACCTTTCTTCTCGAACCATGCCTTACGCTTCCGGCAATCTTTCTGAAAGTGTCCAAATTTTCCAAAGAAATGACACCTATCATCCTTGTATTCTTTCTTACATACTTGAGATGAAGACTCATTAACATAACGTTGCTTTTTCTTTCCCTTATCATGCTTCTTTCCTTTCTTTCCAGCTCTTTGATGAATTACAAAGTTGATGGAGTGAGTTCCTTTATTCTTCAGCCTTATTTCTTCCTGAACCAACATTCCGTGTAATTCATGCACATTTCATTTATCTTTAATGGTGTTATAGTTTATTCGGAAAGGACCATACTCAGAAGGTAATGAGTTGATGATGAATTGTACAAGGAATTTTTGTTCCACTTCAATTCCCAAGGACTTTAAGTCTTGCTTCTATGTTTGTCATTTCATTGACATGCTCATGCATGGTACGAGAACCATCAAACTTCATGGTGGTCAAAGTACCCAATAGTGTTCCAGCAAGAGACTTATCAACAGTTAGAGAGGATTCTTCTACAAGTTTCATAAATTATTTTTCATCCTTAGTTTTAGGAAGAGTAGTGTTAATTTTGCCCGGAAATATTTATTCGCAAGAACAATAGGCCTAATTTGTTAAACCGATTCCAATGCTTAAATAATATGACCTTTCTTCAACACTGCTAGTTTCAATAATAGTAGTTGGCTTCCCGTGTAAAGTGCAACATCATGATCTAAAACTCCAATATGAACTTTTATCTGTTCACAACAGTCTGAGAAGTTAAAACCCTTAAAGGTCATAACCGAGGCATAGTGCGAATGAAGAGCAAATGCTGCAAATAGAACATTCTCATTTGTTAATACTTTGAGCTATGAGTTTAACACATACTATTAGATTCAGAAATGATTTATGTATTCTTAAATGTATATTGGCGTCCCCCTTTGAGCGAAACATCAAAATACAACTTTAGATATAATGATGCTTAAATGTGAATTTAACGTAATTAAACAATAATGTATCAATTAAAAATATTTATTATCTTTGGATAAATAAATAAAACTAACGATACATCTAAATTATATATTTAATGTTCAATGGTTATATGAACAAACAATCAACCTTTCAGTAATTCATTATAAGCAAAAAATTCAATTTACTTATAAGAGTTATATCAATTATAAGCATCAAAATTAACGGGTTATTGAATATAAGTTTAATAATTATGTTGCAATTAATTCTTCAAATATTAGACCACTTTGGTGATTAACAAATCTCAATACATAATTCCAAATAGTTACAAATTTTACAATCTTAAAACTTATGAATTCAGAAAGTTAATTGTTGAACATTTAATTCCCGAATCCAAAAGAAATATCCTTATACATATTGACAAAAACAAATTCTCAAAGAAACTTTTAATAAGACAATTATAGGTATCCAAGAGCAATAGAAAATTCAAAGGAAAGTTATGACGCCAATCTTATATTTACTAATAAAAATAATTCATGCCAAATAAAGTTTGACTTATTAAAGTATCAAGAAACATACGAGTATGTGAGGTATGAAGGAATCATACATATGAAATTACCAAATTCATCATAAATTAGTATCAAAATTTATAACTACACAAGACATTCTGCGGAATTCTAATATGATTTCAATTAAACAATCACAAGTGCACTTCTTCTCAAATCACTACGCGATGAAAACAAATCTTCTACCCGACGTCATTTACAAGGAAGAAGATATTGTTATTTATGAAGAATCATTAGTTTCGAAAATCTGGCATTAATACCACATGTAAGGATTTATCTAAATTCTTATTGTAAAACATTAACAATTTAATCATAAATCCTATCAATCATTTACGATTTTAGAACTACATAATTTTCACATAAATCTACTACTATAGTAATTCAGTCAAGAAAACATACACGAATCAGCCATAGAATCTTGACTTGAATTGAGCAGAAGTCTTCTTTTTGTTCTAGACAAAATTTATCTATTTTCTCTCGTTTCTTTTACTGATTTCTTTCAGAAAACGTGTTGATGAAAGATATGATAATTTTCAGTTTTTAAAGACAGAGAGAGGGCCGGTTACTTTAATCTTACTTTCCATCAATGTAGGTAGTTGAGAGTTATAAGCAAAATTAACTTCCCATAGTGGGGAGTTATAACCAAAATTAACTTTCCATATTTATCCAATTAGAAATAGCTAATAAATAAGTACTAACCAAAATATAAATATACCCACGTGACCCTATTTAACAAGATTGCATGAAAATATATAAAATAGGCTTACCTTGATGTAGGAGGAGGATAAGAGAAACACTCATTCTAGGGTATTGACATTGTACGACATATTTGGTATATGGGTTAGAAAGTACGTGGGTATTGAGTATTTAGACAACGCCTTTTTCATATGACTAAAAAGTAGTCCTCTAGCCACCTTTTCTTGAACAAAATGATAGTCCATCTCTATATATTTGGTTATTGCATGCATAACTTGATTGAATGTCATGTACAAGGCACTCAAGCTATCACAGTACAGTGTATTAAGGACTAACTTGAGGTACACTCCAAGATCATGCAACAAATATGTGATCCATGTTATCTCTACTACAATGGAGGTTACTGATTTATACTTCACTTTAACACTTAATCTTGCAACTGTGGTCTGTTTCTTAGAAGTCCAAGAAATACAATTTGCACCCAAGTAGATGCTATAGCCAGTAGTGGACCTTCTAGTTTGCACCTAATCAATATCTGAATGTCCATATAACCTACAAGGTGATTGTGAAATAATTCTAAGTCCAAAGTGTAGAGTACCTTTGATGTACCTGAGAATCCTTTTGACTCCTTGAAGTTGTTCAGTATTAGACCTTTGCATAAACTAACTTGCTAGATTCACTGCATCATTATATCAGGTCTTGTGAGTGTCAAATACCAGAGAATCCGTACTATTATTTTGTAGAGAGGCATGTACAAGATATCCCACAGCTTTATGTTACCCCTTCTGCTAAGACAAATGAGTAGCTACAACCTTTGCCAATGTCTATCTGTCTTGTCCAGTAACTCAACAACATACTTACTTTGAGTCAAGTGAATTCCTCCTTCAAAATACTTGACCTCCAGTCCCAGAAAGAAGTTTATATGACTAAGATCATTCATAGCAAGGTATATGGGTATTCACCCATAGATTCCATTCCTCCATGGGTCCCCAAAGTTTTCAATTACTCAATTGAAATTCAATTGGTCAAATTAGGGTTGTTCTTAATTTTCCATGGGATTTCACCCAAACTATGATTCAAATTTTTGTTTCAATATTCTATTGCATGATTTAATGTAATTGCATGATATTTAGTTGAAATCATATGGACACATGCATGATTCATGATTTTGCATCTATAAACCTATGAAGAACCCATCAACTATGAATTTTGAAGGATTATGCATGTCTTATGAAAATTATGTTTATAATGATATGGTGTGTGTTGATGAAAGTATCAATGATGTTGTGAAAGATATTTTAGGTCCTATACACCATGTTACACCTAAAGTAAACTTTGAATCGTGACAAACTAGGTATCTGATCACAAGGTTTAGAAAGGTCCTTGGATGTCTCACATGCCACGTCAAGTAGAGTCTTGTTCATGAGAGTGAAACACACAAAAATTATGAATAGGAAGCTACATTACATTTAGGAAATTCCACTTTTTTTATCATAATAATTTGAGCGATAGAGTTTAACTCTATACGTATCTCTCCTAATCCTTATTTGATGCTTTTCAGAATATGAACCTTCAAAGAGCATATGTTAGACGGAATGCGAATGAGAATGTGGAACAAGAAGTTCCTCAAGTTCTAGCAAACCCTTTGGCCCAACAAAAGACTAATGCGGAGTTTTGAGCCATTTTTCAAGTGTTGGCTCAAGGCATGAAGACTCAAGCCAATACGAAGGTTGTGGTCCCCATGAACCCAAATATGGGTACGGTTGCAACTAGAGTGAAGAACTTCACGAGAATGAATCCCCGAGAGTTTCATGGTTCCAATGTTGAGGAAGGTCCTCAAGAGTTCATTGATCAGATGTATAAGGTTTTGCTGATCATGGAAGTGATGCTAGTGGAAAAATCGAAATTAGTCGCTTATTAACTTAAGGGTGTTTCTCAAGTTTTGTTTAATCAATGGAAGGAAGAGAGGGAAGTTGTTGCGGGTCCTCTTGATTATGAGAAGTATAAGGTTTCTTTTCTTGATAGGTTTCAATGAGTTGTAGATTTACACTAACTTGAGGCCTACTTAACTCAATAATTAGTTCCCTCAATGCCTAATTATGTCCTATTCTAATGATATTTTGGTTATGTGCAGCTATGAAGGCTAAAGGACAAGGCAAGGATGAATATTTGAAAGAATAACCAAAAGTATGAAAACAAGTGTAAACCCCATATTGTTGATCACTTAGAAAGATGGGCAGATCACCCAATGATCTTGACCTCACCCAAATGGACAATTCAAAACATTTGAATTTATTGAGGCATGTCGGTGAACAAAAAGAGAAATGGTGATACGCCAAATGAGAAAGGTGACAATCACCAAAGGCGACAACTCAAGGTGAAAAATTGAAGGCTTAAAAGGCAAAAAAAGATGGTACTCGATGATTCGCCGAATATGATAGTCACTGAGGTTCAAACACCTGAAGACTGGAGCTATAAAAAGGTGAGCAGAGGAGGAGTTGGCAATACGCCTAGTTTGATCGATGAGTCCGACTAATGTAGCCTAATGGATCACGCACTGAGTTTTGAGCAAAGTTTTAGGAAAATTATAAATAGCCCTAAGTAAAGAGAAAAACAAAGTTCGGAAAAAGAGTAGAAGATTTCAATAGTTTTGAACAATAGTTAGCAAGAAAAAAACTTTACCTTGTGAAGAACACTTTCTAGTTTATGGGGGTTTTCAACTTTGTTCTTGAAATTGACAAATTGAAGTTTAATTCAAAGTGGGTTTGCTTGTAATAGCTTAATTTCATGTTACCTATGTCTGCTTTTATTAAAGGTATAATTTCTTTACTCTTTATGATGAGTGGCTAAAACTCCAAGATCCAGGGGTGCAATTATGGGGTTAGGTGTTGATTTAATGTAGTGGGTATTGTGTCATACTCTCTTTTATTGCTGTTCATACATGGATTTTGGTGAATTAACATGAGGTTAACTTATAGGTTAAGGTTGCAAACTTAATCCCTAATTTTGATCTCCAATTGATGCTCGAAAGAGATTGATTGGATTAGGTAATTCATATGATACTTGCAATTTAGGTTTGATGTCAATATATTTCTTAAATATCAGGTTACGGGTCGGATATTCTTGCCCAATTTATGCATCAAATGAGAGAACAATTAACGTATTGGGTTGTTCAATATAGTACATAGATGAGACCAAAAGGAGATTCTATGATATCAAAAGAAGAATAGTATCATAGAAGATGAACCAGCCTATACATGAATGTTCATCACTATAGAGCAACACAATTACCCCGATGTGACATTGATTTCCGATCCCCGTACCCTTAGATTACTTGTTACTTATTTGAATTTATGAAATCTTTATTCAATTGCTACTCTTGACAACAAAATCCTTTTATTAAATTTGGTAAAATGATTCACCAACTTGTTTTATTGCTACAAATGAATGAATTTACATTCCAAATTTCCTGATAGAATTCCTAGACCTATATCATTCTCTGTGGGATTCGACCCTGACTCTTTGTTAAGTATTTTTATTAAGGACGACCGCTTACTTTTTTAGTTGGTTTTGAAGAGTAGTTTGAGTGTTATCACAAATGGTGCCATTGCCGGGGAATGATGGCTAGAAATTCCATTTGAGAAATTAGTTTGTAAGTTTGTTTAGTTGTAGTAGATTGTTCGTTGGTGTTGTGGTTTACTGATTTAAAGGTTTAGGACATGAGTGACTATGGTAGTGACACGATAGTGACTATGGAAAAAATGACAACATGGGTGACTTGAACTATATGCATTTGAACATCATTCAAACCACGAGAGCCATCCAGATGCCTCCCACTATTGAGAGAGCAGTATTTCATGTAATTGAACAATGCTACAATTGCTCCAACTACGAGGATTGTTTGGGTGTTTAGCTCATGAGGATCCCCATGAACACCTTCAAAATTATATAGAGGTATGTGGTCGTTTGTATTCAAAAACATCTCACAATAGTTCATGAGGTTGAGGTTATTCCTGTTCTCTTTGATGGGTGAAGCTATAAGATGGTTGACAGAATTTCCAAATGACTATCACTTCTTTGGAGGAGTTAAATGAATCTTTCTTGGAAAGATTTTTTCCCCTGGAAGATGGTTAAACTTGAAACCCAAAACTAAATTTTAAGCGAATTGGAGGTGAACCTCTACATGAGACTAGGTTGCGGCTTAAGAAAATACTTTTGCAATGTCCAACACATGGTGTTTCTGGTAATTTGTTGCTGCAATACTTCTATTGTAGACTTGATACAGTCAATAAAGGTATGGCTAATCAATTGGTGCAAAGAGGCTTAATTAGATAACATTATGAGGTAGAAACATTGTTGCTACATTACATGGCAAAGGTTAGCCGAGCATGACATACTAGGGAAGACCAAGTGTCCACTCTACAACTGAGCATGAGCAAAGAGCAAATTGAAAAGAACAATGAACAAGATGAAAATATGGATAAATGATGACCCAACTCAAGTTGTTGTCTAAACATGTCATGGGGAGTGCACTAAAATTGGTAATGTGGTTGGAACAAACTCTTTCTTACCATCCTCAATGTGAGCCGTACTACTCATCGACAATTGGTTAAGAGTATCAAAAATCATATTTCCCTCACTTGGATGATAGAGAATGCTCATATCATAATCATTAAACACTTCAAGCCACCTTATTTGGAGAAGATTTCAAATCATTTTTCTCAAAGACATATTTCAAACACATATGCGATAAACACATCAACATGAACACCATAGAGATAATGTCTCTAAATCATATTAAAAAACCACCACTGCTAACTCCAAATCATGAGTCGAATAATTCTTTTTATTACATTTAGTTGCCTCGAAGAATAAGAAATTACCTTAATATGTTGCATCAAGACAAAACCAAGAACAATCCATGAAGGATCACAATAAACCCCAATCCTTCTATGTAACAACTTGGAAATTGGAAAGTTGAACTAAAAAGGGAAAATTTTAGTTATGACACTGAAACAGTGAACTACAAGTCCAATCTACGGACCGTAGGAAGTTCTACTATTCGTAGAAAGGAAGTCATAGGATCATTGTTGAGTTTTGGAATTTTCAATTCCTAGTAAATTGAGCTACTAGTGATAGGATGGGTCATCGTTTGGATTACTGATAACACTCAAATTACTTGAAAAAATTTAAAGAGTAAGCTATCACTAGCAATGTAAATACCCAACAAAAAAGTCGGGGTCAAATCCACAAGGAGTGATTTAAGGATAGGAATTCAATAAGGAAATTAGTATGCAAACCAATTTATTTTAGTAATTAGGAAAAATGGGTGTATGATCCCACCAAATTAACAAGAGATATTTGGAATCAATTATGACAAATCAACTAAAAATAGGGGATTAAACAAATAAAGGATGATCTAGGGGTGTGCGGATTGATATCAATGTCAAATAGGGGTACAAGTGATTTCTCAATAATGCTAGATAAACATGGAAAAGATGGGTAATCTTCCATCACACAAATTTTCTTTCGATCTTAAAGCATCATATCATGGAAGAATCTCCTTCCAGTTTCATCTAGGTGAAACAAAAATCAACCCAATTCCTTACTAAAATCTCTCTTTCGAGCAGATTTGACAATTAGAATTGAATGATATTTTCACTTTCGAGCGAACTATAGAAATCAAACCTAAATTTGCATGCATTAAGCTATTTACCCACTTCAGTTGATCTCTTTTCAGCATCAATCAAAGATCTAGACTAGGATTAAGTTTGCAACCGTAAATCATAAATTATCCCCATGATAAATAACTGAAATCCATAAATGAACAGAAATAAAATAGAGACAAGATCCAGTAAATTAAACCAACACGCACACCCCATAATCACACCCCTAGAATTCGGGTTAAAGCCAACCACCATAAAAGGAAAACAAAGTATACCAATTATGTTTCATCAATTAGAGAGTTGAATATAAACAATAATTTTTAACACCCACTTTGAATTGAACCCTCAAATGTCAAATAAAAGATTGTTGAAAACCCCCTAAAACTAAGAAGTCTATTTCTCAATATGAAGAAGTGAGAATTGGCAAAAACACTAAAGCTAGTGGATGTAAAAATTTGATAAAAAGTTTTCAAAGATATAAAATTCTCTTTCTTTTGGGTAATTTATAGTTTACCCAAAAATTAGTCTGAAATTCCATACGCGACCTGCTCGGCTACGTTAGTCAGGCTCACCTAGCATGTTCGATGGATCACCATTTGGTCTTTAGCTAGCCCTTCTTTGACTTCAAGCTTCAGGTGTTTGAATATCAGTAGGCGAACTCGATCGAGTTAACGTTTCACATTTGGTGAATCACCGAGCACAACATTGTTCGCATATTCAACGTTTAGTTTAATTTAGTGTTTTTTCACCTTCAGTGATGGAACTTTCAGCTCACCCAATGACTTCATAGAATCGCCGATTCCACTTTGGTTCGCCGAACTACCTTGATTATTTTCAAACCTGAACACTGTCACTTTAGGCGATGTCTGACCTATTGGGCAATCCACCCTTTTTGTTAGGTGATCCTAAGCTGGAGTCTACCCTCTTTTCAATGTTTTTGGCCTCTTTTTTGTAGATTCATCCTTGCCTAGTTCTTTAGCCTTCATAGTTGTAAAATATCAAAATATCATTAGTTAAGGACATAAATAGGCATTGAGGACACTATTTGTTGAACTAAAAAGGCCTCAAATTAGTGAAAATATGCCACTCATCAACATCCTCCCCCCAACTTAAACTTTTGCTTTCCTTAAATAAATCAAAAACATAACCAGTTTAACAATGGTTTCTACAATAGTTCTCAGTGTGAGTAAACATGAAAGTACCATTACAAGACTACTAACAAGTATATGCAATATCTCCATCACCCTAAATAAGCTTCAACTGATGACTATTCAGTATCAACACAAGCTCAAGCTCACTAAAGTTCCCTTATAATGCAAAATCATGATTCAACAAAAGCATTCAAGTGCCCTCACAACAAAAAAACTTCCATTATGTCAAAAAGAACATTGATAAAAGAACTTAGGAATCAATAGAACTTTCATTCTTCGAAAGAGAACTACATACATGCTTCATCCCATATGTTTGTCCATATTTTTAAATTATCACAAAACCCAATTTTTGTAAGATCTCAAGGGTAATAGGGATGTCGGTAAATGTATTGTTAATTTGGCTCAGTGACTTCACCATTTCAAAGTATTGTTGTACTTATTTCCACACCTTCTCAAGTTTCTTTCATTCTTTCACTTAGAGACTTAATCCTCAATTTTTCATTCTCGTGATTGGAAACCTCTTTTATTTCATTAAAACATTTTTTTCATGTTTTTTCTCATCTTTGTTTTATAAGGAGAGGTTCCTTATTTTTGCAACAAACTTCAAGGTTGAGTCTCACTTTTATTTCTTCCTTTTTACTTGTCTATCTCTCCTTTTTCCTTTCCATGCCCCAACTTAGTCTTTTTGCTTAAATTGGTTATTCAAACAAACCAATGCTTAGAAAAGGATTTATGGATGAGATATTACAGACATATTTTTCTCAAGAGGTTTAAATGGGGTCAACAACAAATGGTATAGGCTCAAATGGTGCCAAATTGGTTGCACACCCTCTCAAGGTAGCCACAAAAGGTATGCAGATTTATGTACCCTCTCAAAATTTGTGCCCAAGATCATTTCTCACATTCACCAAGGCTAAAATATTAGACTAACAAGACCAATTCTAGGAATCAACAAACATTCTTCCAAGTAGGAACTAATCACACATGCCACTTCAAATACAATTATATCACACAACTGTATAACATTAAGAAGCTTGTGTGTGATGTTCATTGCAAGTCTTACATCAATACACAATTAGTCAACATAAGATTTTAAAAGATCATTCAAAAGTAATTAAACTAATTTCCTCTTGCAACATCAACACAAAACACATCTCTCATCAAGAGCACTATCCAAGAAATTGATATTGAACCAAATTAATCCTTGAATAATAACAATGACCTCACTAGAAACAACAATCATTTCAAAATTTATGGATAGGGTAATCGATAGAGAGACAAAATGAAACAAAAAACAACCAAATATAATTAAACCAAAACATCAAAATCTCAACTTCTAACTGAATAACAAAATACAATATCAGAAAAGGGAATGAAGGCATAGGTGGCCTCACCTCACCAAAAATAAGTAGTTGTGTCCTTAATGCTATAAAAATGTAAGTGTTGAATAAAAAATATATGGCCCCCCGGCATGTTATGCGTGTGAAGAACTCTGATCATGTGACTCGGAGGGAATATAACCATCTTAGGGATCAGTACATGTATCATTTAAAGTGGGAGGCAATAATGTAGCATTATCAGGGTATTAGTGCCCGACACATCAATAGGAGGAATAGTAGAATCTAACAAACATACTCTACTAGTGCCAGTCTTGGAGGTCTCTACACGAGATCTCTCCAAAGTCATGTGAACAATCGAATCCTTTAAACCATGAAGCTCTAAAAAGACCTACACACTAATATGATCATTGTCCCTCCAAAACTCCTCCTCACCAGTCTCAGTTGTTGAACCAACATCATCCTCATCCTCAACCTTCTCAGACTCATTACCCAATGGCTGCTCACCTAACCCAGAAGGTCTATCATGTCACACCCTGAGCCTACACCCCGGACGTGGCTGGCACTCGAGAACCATTGCTGGCCCCAAGCGAACCCTTGGGCTATCTTACCTACTCAGTGGAAGAATTAAACACAAGAAATAGTCCCAAAGGATAACACATGCAAATATCTTTAAGGAATATTAAACTTAGCCAAAATGGCAACTCAAGTCTCAACCATTAAAACAGGAAATAAAAAACTCAAGAACTAACATCTGACTGTCTATGAAGCCTCTAAAACAGTTGAGATGGATGTCATGACAAGACCCCCGATCATCCTAACAAATGAAATACAAAAAAATCAAATGATAATAAAAGAGCCCTTCGAAAAGCAAGAAGGCTCACCATCTGACTCTGAATGCTCAACTGGATCAATGAGGCACTGGATGATGATCCTGGTTACCTGTACCCACATAATAATAAGATTCAGGCCAAATGGCATCATTACATTGAATGTATGAGTATGCGAGGGTAGTTCTAAAAGAAGAAATAAGATTGAAAGGAACTGAAGAACTTACCTGGCTCAACTCAACATAACTGAACTCATTTCAATATAAAGTAGATTAAAACAAGTGCAATATAAAGAAAAGTTGTTTAAAGCATGTATGTCAACTCTGTATATTTGTAAATATAATAATACTCTGTGTGTATGCAAAGATACATTATAACTCTGAAATTTATGTAAAATACAAATAAACTGTGTATATAAAAATACAATTACTTCTATGGGAGTTTCTTTAACCGACAACCATCACGTAAGAGATATTGTGATGATACAACATTTTACCTCACGCTACCAGGGCGGTCCTATACCTTCCCGAGGGTATAGAACCTAAATTACTAAGTGGATCCACTAATATATGCCAAAAAGAACTAAGGAATCTTCTAAAATGTATGATCCTTTTCTTCCCATGGTGGCTACATGGTTTGTGGGGGCTGTGAGTTGTCTGAACTCTCCTCCATATCAGTGCTCAATACTACTCCCAAAATATAATACTAGCTCTTATGTTTAAAAACATACTTTTTTCTGTGATTTGAGATAATTGCTCAAAAACTTAGCTCAAAGGCTATCTTGGAAATCAAAGTTTTCTCTCTTGCTTTATCTAGAAAGCGATTACTCTTTTCTGAAAACTAGCTCAAAGGCACTTTGGAAATCTTAGTTTCCGTTCTTATTAAAATGTGAGAACATTTAAAACACTTTTGGAATACATAGTCCCCATATACTTTAGAAGAAATAAAATTCAACTTTACTCTTTACTAAACTCAAAACTCAATTGTTAAAACAAGGTTAAATCATTTTTAAAAGACTTTTGGAAGATTCTATGAACTTCTCTTGGCTTGGCTCTTAACCTATCTTGATTTGACTCTTAACTGATCCTTGCATTGAATTATGGATTCAAGGATTGAGATTTCTGATAGGAAGGATCTCATGATGGTTAGGAGTGTTTTTAGATAGTTAAATACGAGAAAGTATCAAGAAATTACTGTCTGAAAGTTGGTCCACGACGCAGAGATGTATATAAATTTTTGGTCGTGAAAATAATTTTTTAAGCAGAATGGTACGTGACCGCTCTGCGATGCCGGGGAAGATTTCCAAATCTGAGGAACAGGTCCGCGTCGCGGACCTGGTACTCAGATTCTGCCCACTTGTTCCTTCTTCGTTTTCTAACCCTAAATCGCCTAAATTCTATTCTTTTTCTCTAATTCTCTTTAGATTCAGATACCCATCATATGTAAAAAAGAATATAATCAAACACAACTCTAATATTGACCTTAAACTCTCAAAAACTTCTCAATCACAGCCCAAATTCAAGAACGAAAGTAAATTCAAGAACACACATCAAGAACATTCAGACTTCAAACTTTTAGGATGAATTCATGCTAAATTAAACATGTTTGGTGCGTGGGTGAACGAAACCAATGTTGTGTGAACTCACATACTTCGTAGGGATCACCCCTTGACGAAATCTACAAGCGATTCTTGAAGAACTTGACGATTCTTGCTCCTTCTCCTCCTTTCTCTTTTTCTTTTGTCTTTTCTAGAACCCTAACTCGATATCGTAAAATTGTAAACTGAATCCTATCAGTTTGGACCCCAATTAATTACCAAAAACGAAATTAAGTCATGGTGTATGGAAAAGACCATAATGCCCTTCTAAAATACGGATTGGACATTTCCTTATTCGAACAACCCAACTTCCAATGGGTATATCTCACTCATACGAACGGGGAATTACACAAACTCAGCGGCGTTGGAAAGATTATTCCATGATCTCTCCTACGATATCTTGAAAAACACCTAAATCATCATGAGCTAGAAGTTATGATCGTTTGAAGTTGACCAAAAACTCAACTTTAACACACTTAACAATTTCCAGATTTTCTTTGTACTTTCCAAAATTGACTATTTCCTCTTTTAAATTCATTTTTAGTTCTTTCTAGTTATGGGGTGTTACAATATATCCCCCTTGGGGACATTCGTCGTTGAATGAGCTTACTCTTAGTATGCTAAGGGTGTAACCTCTAACATTCAGCTCAAGCCCCCAACAAACAATGCAAATAAAACATGCAATCTCATAAGTTATAGAGTACTAAGAAGAGAATTAGTGCCCTGTTCTGGAATTTGCCCGGATTTGAAGAGATGTGGATATCTCTTCTTCATATCCTCCTTCGCTTCCCAAGTAGCTTCTTCAACAAATTGATTCCTCCAAAGGACTTTGACTGATGCCTACCTCTTTTGTTCTCAACCTGCGAACTTGGCGATCTAGAATCTGAACATAAATCTTTTCATTAGATAAGCGATCCTTGATCCCAATATCTTTAATTAGTATGATCAACGAAAGATCGCCCATGCACTTCTTCAACATGGAGACGTGAAAAAACGGATGAACCACTGCTAACTGTTGTGGTAGCTCCAACTAATAAGCTGCATTACCTACCATTTTTTATATTCTGTAAGGGCCAATATACCGGGGATTAAGCTTCCCCTTCTTACCAAATCTCATGACACTCTTCATGGGTGAAACTTTCAAGTATACCCAATCATCTAATTCAAACTCTAACTCCCTTCTCCTAACATCAGTGTAGGATTTTTGACAACTCTGTGCCGTTTTCAATATCTCTTGAATCACTTTCACCTTATCCATAGCTTGATGAACTAAATTTGGTCCAATCAACCCTTCTTCACCAACTTCAAACCATCCAATAGAAGATATTCATCGTTTCCCATTAAGAGCTTCATAAGGAGCCATTTGGATGCTAGAATGGTAACTATTGTTGTAAGCAAACTCAATAAGAGGTAGGTGATCATACCAATTACCTTTGAAATAAATCACACATGCCCTCAACATATCCTCTAAGGTCTGAATAGTGCACTTTGCTTGGCCATCTGTCTGAGGATGAAAATCAGTACTCAAGTTCACCTTTGTATGCAAACCTTTCTGGAATGACTTCCAAAACTGTGTAGTAAATTGTGCACTCCTGTTTGATATAATCAAAACAGGGGAGTCCATGAAGTCGTACTACCTCTTGAATATATACCCTAGCATAGTCCTCTGCTGTATGGGTAGTCTTCACCGGTAAAAATTGGGCTGATTTTGTCTTTCTATCGACAATCACCCAAATGGAATCATGTTGCTTGCGAGACCTTGGTAAATTTGTGATGAAATCCATATTAATCATCTCCCACTTCTATACCGGAAGTTCTATAATTTGAGCCATACCACCAGGCCTTTGATGCTCTACTTTAACTTGTTGGCAATTTGGACACTTATCAACAAACTCTGCAATGCCCTTCTTCATGCTATTCCACCAATACACTTCTCAAGTCACGATACATCTTTGTGGAGCCCAGATGAATCGATTATCTGGAGCTATGAGCTTCCTCCATGATCCTCTCTTGGAGTTCATCCACTCTAGGTACACACAATCTACCTTGATACCTCAACACACCATCTCCCCCTTGTTCAAAAGCCATTACTTTTTGCTTATGAACATTTTCCTTCAACTCAAGAAAAATAGGGTCTTGGTCTTGCTTCTCTTTTACTTTTGACACTAATGATGATTCAGCCCCATTCATCACCACCAGTCCTCCTTCTGTGGAATCCATTAGTCAGACTCCCAGGCGTGCAAGTCTATGCACATCTTTCGCTAACTCTCTCTTTTCTTCCTGAACATGGGCGGTACTACCCATAGACAACCTGCCTAAAGCATCAGCAACAACATTATCCTTACCTGGGTGGTAAAAAATACTCATGTCATAATCCTTGAGTAATTATAACCACCTCTTTTGTTTGAGATTAAGCTCTTTCTGAGTGAACACATATTAAAGACTCTTGTGATCAGTGAACACATCAACATGAACACCATACAAATAATGACACCATATTTTCAAAGTAAACACGACATTAGCTAAATCTAAATCATGGGTTGTGTAATTATTCTCATGAATTTTCAATTGTCTAGAGGCATAAGCTATAACCTTGACATTATTCATTAACACACAACCCAAACCAACTGTAGACGCCTCATAATAGACCACAAAGCCTTACGTACGTTCTGGTAATGTCAGAACTGGGGCAGTAGCCAACCTCTTTTTCAATTCCTAAAAGCTTTTCTCACAAGCTTTATACCATTGAAACTTCACTGTCTTCTGAGTTAACTTGTTTAAAAGGGATGAAATAGATGAGAACCCCTCTACGAACCTCCTACAATAGCCAGTTAAACCTAAGAAACTCCTAATATCAGTTAGAGATGTGGGTCTAGGCCAATTCTGCACTGCCTCTATCTTCTGGGTATCAACTTTAATTCCCTCTCCAGACACAATGTGGCCTAAGTATGCCACAGACTCAAAACAAAACTCACACTTAGAGAACTTGGCATATAACTCCCTATCTTTTAAATTCTGGAGAACTATTCTGAGATGACTAGCCTGATTTTCTTCATTCCTTGAATGGATTAGTATGTCATCAATGAAGACGATAACAAACATATCTAAATAAGGTTTGAAAACTCTATTCATAAGGTCCATGAATTCCACAGGCGCATTGGTCAAACCAAATGACATGACCAAAAACTCATAATGACCATAACGGGTTCTGAAGCGGTCTTTGGAATGTTACATTCCCTTACTCTTAACTGATGGTAGATCTACTGATGGTAGCCAGATTTGAGATCTATCTCAGAGAAATAGGTGGCACCCTGAAGTTGATTGAAAAGATCAACAATTCTCGTAAGAAGATATTTTTTCTTGATGGCAACCTTGCTCAACTGACGGTAATCTATATAAATTTGAAGGGAACCATCTTTCTTTCTCACAAATAAGACCGGAGCACCCCAAGGTGAAACACTTGGTCGAATAAAGCCCTTATCAAGGAGATCTTTCAATATGCTCTTTAAGCTCTTTCAACTATGTTGGTGCCATTATATATGGCATAATAGATATAAGGAGAGTATCTGGGAGAATATCTATACCAAAGTCTATCTCTCTCTCAGGAGGGACTCTCCGGGAAGATCATCTCGAAAGACTTCTGGAAACTCTTTTACTACTGAAATTGACTGAATATGAGGTATCTCAACACTAGAGTCACTAACTTGGACTATGTGATAGACATACCCCTTAGAAACTAACTGCCTTGCCTTAAGGTACGAAATAAAATGACCCTTAGGCACTGCTGAACTGCTTTTCCACTCTAAGACTAGCTCATTTGGAAACTGAAACTTGGCAACTCGAGTTCTACAATCAACTGAGGCATAACATGCATGAAGCCAGTCCATACCAAGAATGACATCAAAATCTACCTTGTCTAACTCAATTAAATCATCCATGCTACTTTTGTGATTGATGGAAATAGGACAATCATGATAGACTATCTTTGCTAGAATACACTCACCAACAAGTGTACAAACACTGAATGGTTCACTAAGTTGCTCAGGAATAACATAAAAAATCATCACAACGTAAGGAGTTACAAAAGATAAACTCGCTCCTAGGTCTAGCAAAGAATAAACATTAGAGTTAAAGACTTGGATCATACCAGTGACAACATCTGGCGAATCCTCTTGCTCTTGGCGACTGGTAATACCATATAGGTGGTTTGATCCTCCGCCAGCCCCTGAAGTAGCTCCTCTAGATACAACTCTGTCTGGTGGGGCAACTTATGAAGATTGGGCTATATTACTCTGATGCCCATTACCTTGGTGATTCTTAGGGCATTCTTTCACGACGTGACCCTCTTTTCCACACTTGAAACAACCTGTGAAGCCATCGCGACACTTACCTGGGTGGGTTCTACCATACTTAGCATATGTAGGAGCCCAGTTACCTCCTTGTGCCCCACTACCCCGACATTGTGTAGGTCTAGCTCGGAAGTTCTATGAATTTTGACTATTGTACTCACATTTGTTCCTTTGTGCAGGTCCACTAGCAGATAATGGAGTAGGTACTTCTTCTTATGTGGGAAAAAAGACCGGTTCGCCTTACTCTTCTGCTGCCCGAATTCATTCCTTGATGTCTTAACTCTCTTATCCTTAAACTCTTCCCTATACCTTAGCTTTTCCTCCTCAACTTGTTGCACACGGATCATCAGCCTTGCTATGCCCATGTTACCTACTAGCATGGCTGCCTTACTTTCCTTATCTGACAGATGAGGAAACCCAACAACGAATAAACTCATCCTACTCCTCATGTCGGCAACCATGTCTTTGCTTTTCTTAGCGCACATGGAAAGAAACGCCCTATGAAAACAATCTCAAAACAGTCCAACTCACAATTGATTACGCGCAAGCACGAGTTAGAAAGAAACTGTATAGAGATGAACTATATCGAACAAAATGAGTATGAAGGAAGTGAAGGAAATTCCTAAATGTTGCAGCCTCCTAATTATAGATATGGCACGCTTCAAACCGATAACTAGGACTCTACAGACACGACTTCATAGACTCCCTAGGACTCTTGAAATATGTGCTCTGATACCAAGTTTTGCATGCCCCGAGCCTACACCCCGGACGTGGCTGGCACTCGAGAACCATTATCGGCCCCAAGAGAACCCTTGGTCTGGCTTACTTACTCAGCGGAAGACTTAAACACAAGTAATAGTCTCAACGGATAACTCATGCAAATATCTTTAAGGAATAGTAAACTTAGCCAAAATGACAACTCAAGTCTCAACCATTAAAATAGGAAATAGAAAACTCAAGAACTAACATCTGACTATCTATGAAGCCTCTAAAACAACTGAGATGAATGTCAGGACAAGACCCTCGATCATCCTAAGAAATTAAATACAAAAAAAGCAAATGATAACAAAAGAGCCCTTCGAAAAGAAAGGAGGCTGACCAATTGACTTTGAATGTTCAACAGGATCAACGAGGCACTGGATGATGATCCTGGTTACCTGTGTTTGCATCATAATAAGATGCAGGCCAAATGGCATCAATACATTGAATGTACGAGTATGCAAAGGGAATTCTAAAACAAGACATAAGCTTGAAAGGTACTGAAGAACTTACATAGCTTAACTCAACTCAACATAACTGAACTCATTTCAATATAAAGTAGTTTAAAACAAGTGCAATATAAAGAAAAGTTGTTTAAAACATGTATGTCAACTCTGTGTATTTGGAAATACAATAATACTCTGTGTGTACGCAAAGATACACTGTAACTCTGAAATGTACGTAAAATACAAATAAACTGTGTATATAAAAATACATTTACTTCTGTGGAGTTTCTCTAACCGACAACCATCACGTAAGAGCTATTGTGATGATACAACGTTTTGCCTCGCACTGCTAGGGATGTCATATACCCTGCCGAGGATATTGAACCTGAACTACTAAGTGGATCCACTAGTCTTTGCTAAAAAGCACTAAGGAATCATCTAAAACGTATGATCCTTTTCTACCCATGGTGGCTACATGGTTTATGGGGGCTGTGAGTTGTCTAAACTCTCCCCCATATCGGTGCTCAATACTATTCCCAAAATATAATACTAGCTCTTATGTTTAAAAACATACTTCTTTCCGTGATTTGAGATAATTTCTCAAAAACTTAGCTCAAAGGCTATCTTGGGAATCAAAGTTTCCTCTCTTGCTTCATTTATAAAGCGATTACTCTTTTCTGAAAACTAGATCAAAGGCTCTTTGGAAATCTCAGTTTCCATTCTTATTTAAATGTGAGAAAAATTTAAAATCTTTTGGAATAGATAGTTCCCATATACTTTTGAAGAAATTAACTTCAACTTTACTCTTTACTCAACTCAAAACTCATGTCTTAAAACAAGGTTAAATCATTTGTAAAAGACTTTTGGAAGACTCTATGAACTTCTCTTGGCTTGGCTCTTTGCTTCTCTTAGCTTGACTCTTAACTGATCCATGAATTGAAGTATGGATTCAAGGATTGAGATTTATGATAGGAAGGATCTCATGATGTTTAGGAGTGTTTTTAGATTGTTAAACACGAAAAAAAATCAAGAAAACACTGTCTGAAAAGCTGGTCCGTGACGCAGAGATGTATTTAAATTTTTGGTCGCGAAAATAATATTTGAGGCAGAACTGTCCGTGACCGCTTCGCGACGCGAGGGAGGATTTCCAAATCTGAGGAACAGGTCTGTGACGTGGACCTGGTACCCAGTTTCTACCTACTTGTTCCTTCTTCATTTTCTAACCCCAAATCTCCTAAATTCGATTCTTTTTCTCCAATTCTCTTTAGATTCAGATACCCATCATATGTACACAAGAATATAATCAAACAAAACTCTAAAATCGACCTTAAACTCTCAAGAACTCATCTATCTCATCCCAAATTCAAGAACGAAAGTAAATTCAAGAACACACATTAAGAACATTCAAACTTTCAACTTTTTGGATGAATTCACACTGAATTAAACATGTTTGGCGTGTGGGTAAACAAACCCAACACTGTGTGAACTCACATACCTCGTAGGGATCACCTCTTGACGAAATACACAAGCGATTCTTAAAGAACTTGACGATTCTTGCTCCTTATCCTCCTTTCTCTTCTTCTTTTCTCTTTTCTAAAATCCTAACTCAATATCGTAAAAGCGTAAAATGAATCCTATCAGTTTAGACCCCAATTAATTACCAAAAACCAAATTAAGTCATGGGGTATGGAAAAGACCATAATGCCCTTCTAAAATATGGATTGGATATTTCCTTATTTGAATAGCCCAACTTCCAATGGGCATATCTTAGTCATACAAATTCGGAATCGCGTATACTCGCGGCATTGGAAAGATTATTCCAAGAGATTTCCTACCATATCTCGAAACACACCTAACTTATCCTGAGATAGAAGTTATGGTCATTTGAAGTTGACCAAAAACTCAACTTTAACACACTTAACAGTTTCCAGATTTTCTTTATACTTTCCAAAAATGACTATTTCCTATTTTAAATTCCTTTTTAGTTCTTTCTAGTTACAGGGTGTTACAAATTAGCTCTAGACTCAGTCAGAGGCACATTTACAGGCATTTTAGGCAAGAGAAGCTCACCCCATAGCATCAAAATATTAGTGGACCTCACGTGGTTCATATAAGCCATAAGAGTAATTATGTCACTCCGCAACTCAGATAATTCAATAGAGCTACCCTCATATATCTCTATCAACTAAACCCTAGCTATGAGGTTATTGATCCTCTCTCCATATGAAGCTAAAGTAGACTTATGGCTATCCATCTCATCTCTCACAAAAATAAAGCAGCCTCAATCATTGCGGTAATCATATCCATCACCTCCCTCTTAATTCTAGATGCCCTAACATCGGCATAATGGGTAAGGTTGGCCATCTCCTAAATCAAGGCATGAGTTAACTGAGGTCGGGATGAACAGGGAGGTTCAATAAAAGTGGAGGGTGCAAAAGGTATGGAAAGCATACATGAGGGTGTACTGATACCTAAAGGGTCATAAAAAAAAGTGGGTCTAGTAGTGTGTGACTCTAGAGTAGTGCGATCCACTAGTGGTGTGGTTTCAGGTGGTGGTCGCTTTTTTATGGCCGCATAATCCCTCAGATAGTCAGACTATATCCCAAATATTGCTAGACGAGGCGGGGATAACTCTTACATTTAATCTCTCTCAAAATGACACTCTAGCTGCCTCACACAACAACCTAATCAGAACAGGGAAAGGTAGGAAGCCTGGTCCTGGTTGGCTCTCATAAGAATCTACTCCTCAATAATGGAACCAATATGAATCTCCTCCCGATCAATGATGGTCCCCACTAAGATAACATTTGGGATCTAGAGGATCGACTCATTCTAGAACATTATGAGATTGCTACTGATAAATCCAAACCAAAACTGAGCAACGATTTTTATATCACTTTGTCTTCCATCTATGAAGGAGTAATAATGGATAGAAGAGGTGCCAACCATCCTTTCAAGGCATCCAAGTTGTGCTTCATACGCAACTTGTGCCTTTCAGTTGTGTTGCCTTTTATTCCTAAAACATCATTTATAGCTCCACAATGGAATTGAATAGTGTTAGCTCAAACTTTGATCTCTTCCAAAGGTCTCTAATCAACGACCTTCCTCTTCTTGGACAACGCCTTTGCATAGGCAGCATAAAACTCTTGAACCTATGCCAAGAAATATGAGGTCTTACTCTAGTGAATGGATCAAACCCATGATATCTGATCGTGTCCCATAATGCTGGGAAGTCACTTATGATTCCATCCATGGGCAACCACCTCTCCTCAAGTAGCATATGCTCCCCGCTACTTTGAGCCTTTTGATGGTCCTTGGAGCTATTGCCAAGAGAACCCTAGAAGCACATGCTTGCATTTGTGGTTAGGTCTTGAGGTAACTTGGAGCGGTTTGCGTTTTTTTTCTCCTTAAAACTTACTTATGTGGTTAACTCACACATATAAAGACACGTGGATTGGCATGGTGCTACTCAGAGGGTTTATTTATTACTACCCCTAAGCCATTTTAGAGGAGGTAGAGTAGGAAAGAAGTTGGAGTTGAACTCAGATAACACAACCCTTTTACCTTTGGCCATTTCATCTAAAGTAAAATATGTCAAAACAAAGATCGCGTGAAGGTTAGTTGAAAGAAGTCCACAAAAATCACAGTTAGAACAATGTCCTGAGGTTTGCCGAATAGAAAGGTGATTTTTCTAACAAGTTAGGCGAACTCATACGACCTCGCCAAAGTTGACAGGACCAAACACAATTTGACTCAGGTATAAAGGGTGATGTTATCTCACACACGATGATACAACGACTTGGTTTCGGTGAACTAAGACAAGACCACCAAATATGAAAGTACAAAATAGATAAGGGTTAGGTTGAAAGGGTGATGTCCGTTCCAACTCAGCGATCCACCAAGATAGTTTGGCGAGCTAAGACAAGCTCGCCAAATGTGACAGTACCCAGATCACAAATTTGTAAATAAAAGGCGATTGGGTCTTACCCAGAGATTCACCTTATTACTGAGCTAAGACAAGCTCGCCAAACATGTAATTTCAGGCCAATATCAATTTTTCAAAATTTCACAGCAAAATGTAACACTTCCCAACACCCAAAGCAGTTTAACAGGCTAACCTTATGCAAATTTACCCCATATGTACTCAGATTTTCCCCAAATTCTAACAAAACATTAACACATTGACAATTTTCTCCTAAGAAAAACTTCACCCTATCAATCATTTGCAAAATACAAGCAAAATAGATAACATTGGGCTACTCAGACTTCATCCAAACAACTCTCACACAAAATCCATACTATTTAACATTCAAATTTCAACTTTTAACCTTCACATTCAATTTAAGTAATTTATGGCACAAAATCAACTATCCTAGTTCATGGGAACTATGCAATCGACATAAATTAATCGACCCACATAATAAACAATTTTTTTTTTAACAATAACAACTAACCCAATCAATATGCATCGAATTTAAGAAGAAATACTAAAAATAACTTTGAGAACCAACTTCAGACAAGTACAGATCAACAATAAAGAGGGAGGAATGGTTTGGGTCAAGAATCACGTACACTCAAGCACTCCACCCAATTAAATCAAAGAAAAAAGTGTACAAATTATTATTTAGGATGAGAGTTAAGAGATTAGGAAGGGAAAAGTACCAAAAAGATCAAATGATGGCCTTGTAAAAGAGAGGAGATTCTTGGCCTTTTTCTACCAGGCATATTCACCGGTCTGAAACTAACGCCGCCAATCATCTTTGATGAATTTCCGAAGGAGCTTAAGCTCGCTGATGATTCCTTTACAAATATCAAACCTGATGTTCTACTCGGCTGACCCAATATAGTTTGCCTAATGTCATTTGCTGAATTGCCTAATCGGTCCCTTTATGCCAAAGTTGACAGTGTCATTTTTCAATTTTTTTTGCCTAAGAAGGCGATCATTAAGATTTCTGCCCAACCAAATTCTCAAGTAATAATCCACAAATGCCTCCCTATGGACCATAGACTTTGTACGGTCCATAGGTTGACTCACGAGAACTACATCAGTAGCTAAATTTCAGAGTTTCTTTTCCAACTCCACTTGCCAAATATTGAGGTGTTACAATTTGGGTCTAACTTCATGTTAAAAAATAATTTAAAATGGTTATAACATTCAAATTATTAACCTATAAAAGGTGAATGAATAACTCGTTGGGAATATATACTTCATATGTGGTCAACTATTCTATGTTGTGTCACATGAATCTACATCTATAATTACCTTTCAATTCATTTTTTATGTCTTTCGATCTTTTCAAAATTTAGAGCTATCATGTAGTGACCCCAAGTCATTTATGACTTGTTGAAACTGATAGTTTGATCACCTTGTTATTTAATTGTATTTTGTGCAAGATTCCGTATTTTGGAGTTTCGAAATTTGAATGGTTGATTTCCATCAAAACTCTTCACGGACAACCTAAGAATAGAACTCGGACAGTGTTGTTAGCTCCGGAATGCTGGTTTTGGTCTAGAAGAACCTTTGGTGCAGATCCCGAGGCATCCGAGCTCATCTCGAGACCCCTTGTAGAATTAGAATTAAAATGGAGATTGGGTGTGAGATTTACTTTTCATCGAGAAGACCTCACTTGGAAGTTTTGACATATTCAATGAGTACCAAATGTAGAATTTTGTAGGAAAGTGTATTTCATTTGCTTGCAGGGGGTTCCAAATTAATCTTGAGCACCCTATTGGGGATTTTGAGAATTGTTGCATCAGCTGATGTTGCACAAACTAGTGCAACTCGTGTTCCACTTCACATTCACATTCCTTAGGCCAACTTCGTGGAGGCCATTGATTTTTATCTCCGCATTGGCAAGGTTAATGCCATGTTGTGAAGGCATGTGGCCTTGTTCACAAAAATCACAACAATTAGAGATGGACCAAAAGAAAAGTAAAAAATGAGAATTTTGGACCCACGTTGAGAATCCCTGAATTGACTCTATCAAAAATATCGAATTTAGCTTACCGAACTTGTGTCCCAAAACGAGACACAATTCAAGGCTCGTAGAAAAGCAAACAACCACATGCAAACAAAACACTAAGAATTCACCATTAAACCAATAAGTTAGATCCTTCGAGGTGAAAGTTACCTATGCATGACTCTCCCCACAAGTTATTGAACAGTCCAACACGAAGATTGGGACATCCCAGACAATTACCAATAATAATCACCCAATTTGGAGGTGTGAAGCTCCCAAAATGGTAATTTGAAGTTGAGGAATGGAGCTGGTTTGCGTATAGTGTTAATTTAAAACAACAAATGAACTTACTCATCACGAACGCGGGGGTCTAAGGTCGCGATCATGTATCATAGGTTAAATGACCTACAAAATTGTAGAGGTCAACACTCGTGACTGCATAGAATAAACACGGTCAACCCCAGTCAATTGCTCATCGCAATCCCGACTATGATGTCCAAGTATAGTACCCCTCCGTTCTCACCAAGGATTCATAATGATGGTGATGAGGAAGGTCACCTGCACCAAATGCTGCTGCATCAGCTAGAACATCAAGTGTTCAAATATCCAAACGAGGTTTGAACCCTGTGTGCAAACGAGATATGATACCCCATCAAATTTGACATTTTATAATAATGGCAATGTCGAAATTTCCAATGAAGGTTATCTCGATTAAAAATGGTTACCACACCCAACCTCTGTTTTGAGTCATACTTAACAAGAGGGCTCAGGAAAAGCTCAAAAGCCTTGAATCTGCACCAAGGGTCCATTTAAACTAAACTGAACGTTTCTGAGTTAACAAAAAAATTAGAATTCCTTTCTTAGGCCGTCTTCCAAATATTTTGACCAAAGTCAACCGTTCAAGTTTCGAAAGCTCCAAAATAGATAAACATGCACAAAATCAAAATGAACGACTGAGTGAGTGAACTGTCAGTCTGAACAAATCGTAAATAACATAGGGTCGCTATAGAAACACCATAAATGAAGAAACAAAGGCAATAATACAAAAATGACTTAAGGGTCATTACAATTATACCATAGATGAGAATATAATTATATATTTTTCACATATTGCATAACATACCACTATCACAATGGTCTCTTTCTTACCTTCTCTTCTTTTTAGCACACTCTTGTTCATCTATTTTGAATCTAAAAAACAAGTATAACAATGTTTACATGAACGACTTCATCTAGTGAGTCCAAAATCTTGATGTACTATTAGAGAATATGATTAAACTCAAATTTTGAACATGTTGGTTGGATCAAAACACCAGGTCATTAAGCCCAAATTAACAAAGAAACTTTGAACGACGATAACAAAGATAAATTATAAAAATACTCATAATATATAAAATTGGTTTGGTCAATTGACCTTGTAACGACTCGGGAAATGATAGGTTGAAGTAGATCCTTAACATGTGGGTTAGAGTGACTTTAGGTTGATGTCTAGGCTGTTTTAGAACCTAAGTGGGGTAAGGTGGAAGCCTAGGGTGCAAGAAAGGGCCTAGATTAGCAAGATGGGGTGAAATAAACCTTGTTCCTTGAGGGGCTGTTTGGCGATGGGGTTGTTTGATTTCCCAAGGGGTTGGGCGAGTCACCCTTGAACTCTTGTGCTCACCTAGTGGACTGCCTTTTTAGCATAGCTACTCGACCAAAGGGTGATCTAGGTCGTAGCTCACCAAGATGGTTGGTGTGTCGCCCATTGCCCCCCTCGAATAGCCTAATGGACTGCCCAATTTGTAAGCTCAATGGAAATTCGGGCGAGACAAGGGTGCACTTGGTGAGCCCAAGGATCCAAAGGGCGAGCTAAGACGAGAAGGTGCAGAAATTTTAAGTTGTACCTTGTAGGGTCCTTAGTCATTTTCCAAAGTTAAGTCCCTATTATTCTATTTCTTTCCTAGCTACTACAAAACCTTTTTACACCTAAATCCTTTCATTTAAGTCACTCAAAATAGAATCAAAAGAAAACCCATCTCCTCTCAAATATTTCTCTCACTAGAAATCCTACATTAGAGTAGAAGAAGAAGGGAGCCATTGAAGCTAGGGTTTGGTGATTCCAAGGTGGTTCTTCCTCAAATTACTTTGGGATTCTTATTAAAGGTATGGTGGTCTTGATCCTTGTCTAATTTTCCATTCAAAGGTGATTTCAAATCATGAAAATCTAGTGTTTTACTCAATCTCATGGGTTCTTTCGTCAAATGATTTTAAAGGTTTATTAATGTCAAATTATGATTATATTGATGTTTAATTGATTATTTTACTCTATGAACCCATGATTCCTCTCAATTTCTAAATGATGATTTATGAAGTGGGTTTGATGATTCTGAATGAATGTTGAGGGATTATGCCAAACTTGCTTTGGGTTATTGAATTGTATCATGATGTATGTCTTAGTTATGGTGAACTGAATGTTTGTTGATGACTTTTTAGCATGGCCTTGAAACGGCAAGTTATTGCTAAAATTCATGTTGAAGTAGAATTATGTTTGAACTATTGATCCACTTGAAAGGTGGAGGTGTTTAATTACTAGGTATAATTGGGATATGTAGTATGTGTCTGTGTGATCTAGATGGTTGTATTATGAACATGTTTTAGAAGGCTATTGAATGAATTATGATGATATGTGAAAGTATATCCTCACCCACACACACTTTGAATGAATGAAGTTTCTAAGATAATGTCAATGATGAAGTACCTATTGAAAGGCTATTCTCAATTGTACTTTAATGAATGATAATGACCTATTGTGAAAGGACTTTCTCACAATAAGGGGATTCTTAGGTGAAAGGCTATTCACATCTTTGAATCTATGAGCTTTCCAATGAATGAATGAATGTTAGGTTTGGGATGGATGCCCATCCGGGAGTTGAGGCAGGGTATCTAGTAGAAATCTCTTATCCCATAATGAACTAATGTAATGAATGTAATGTACTCCGTGGGGAATAATGCTAAGCACCAAGAGGATATGGTTAAGATGGGTTCCCATTCGTGAGTTGAGGCGGGGTACTTAGTAGCAATCTCTTGAGATGGATGCTCATCCGTGAGTTGAGGAAGGTTATATAGTAGAAATATCCATATCCCATAACTATGTGCCCACATATGTCTAGCTAATGGATCCACTTAAGCTAAAAGAACAATGGTCCTACCTTAGGCACGTAGGAATCCCTTATCTGATGAGGCTAACACCGGGATTCCACGTCAAGCTCTCATGGTCTATGTCGGTTAAGGCTTACCCCCACAAAGAATGTTAAATGAACTATGGCTTCTTAAGGATGTACTACTTAGTGTGGGTGGTGGAATGGGATGCTATCTATGCAATGCACAAGTAGACATTTGAGGGAGGTCATGGTGTGTTCCTTATAATGTTAATGAAATGAATGGGCTCTTATAATGAAATTTATGAAAATGGTGATCTAATGTTTAATGAATGAAGGTGCTATGAATGTATTGAAGCTAATGAAGAATGTTGACTCTTATATGTTTAAATGTAAAGATGCATGCTATATCATGAGTTACTTCCTTGCTATGACTTGTCGTATATAAATGTGCCTTGTCTATGGAGACTTCGAAGGAGTACTTAGTATGAGTAGTAGTATGGGATGCTACGTGCACATTGCAGAAGTATGACTTAGAGTTGTCTTAGATGTTGGTCTTAATGTGATTCATGTGATGTTTATGTTTCTTATATGCTTTATTGTGTGAAGGTGGAAAGTATGAGTGGTAAGTTCACTTTTGGTGACCTTAATGTGGTACCTTGGTGTGGATGGTGGTATGGGACGCTATGCATACATTGCACAAGGTATAGCATGAGGGATACTTGAGGTGAAGGCTCAAAGAAAAGGTAATGGGTTATATGTTTGATTATGTTCTAATGTGGATAAATGACTTGCATGTTGGTTGTGACTTATATTATGCCTCTTTTACTCATATTTGTGAAGTTTTATCAAAATGGCATAAAAGCATGACTTTCAAATCAAATGTCCTTTTTAAGCATGTTTTTGCATGGCTATCATACTTAGTACTTAATTGTGCTAATCCATTCTTCTTCTATATTTTACTACAATTGTAGGTTGTGATAATTGAGTATCTCTCTAGTTGGAGCTTGGACTAGACTTCTTTCAAGACATCTTTTGGTATGTCCTCATAGATCGAGGACAAGGACTTTTAATGTTTCTAGTTATTTTATGTTTTAAGACTATTGTTAAGACTTCGATTATAAAGGTTCGTTACCGTATCTTGTTTAAAGTTTTGTCTAAGATGGCCATGTGAGACTTTATTATTCCGCTACTTTATAAATGAGTTTTTGATTAATGGTTTTATTAAGAAAAGTTTTAATTCCGCACTATTTCTATTACCTATGCGATGAATAAATGCTATGAGGCTTTTATAAGACCCTTCGGGGTCGAGTACGTCGTGTTACAAATAGGGGTACTCTCGGGTCGTGACAAATATGCTATCAGAGCATAAGGTTTTGGGAATGGTATTTAGGGTTGATGTCTCACAAGCCACGTCTAGTAGAGTCTTGTTCATTGGTGTGAGTCGCGATACATCTATGAGTGAGAGGCTATAGGACGTTACAAAGTTACACTTATTTCATATTCTTAAATTTGTGCCTTAGAGTTGAGTTCTATAAGTGTCCTTTTTCTAATCCTTCTCTTGTGTTTATAGAATATGAATACAAGAAGGGCCAATGCAAGAAGGTTCCTCATCAAGCTCCTCAAGACCCTCAAGTTCCTAATGATGAATGGGTCATGTCTAATGTGGATATAAGGACAGCCTTCCAAACTTTGTCCTAACTCATGACGGTTCAAATTCAAGCCATCACCACTCAAGCTCAAGCCTTAGCGGCCAAATCTAACAGAGAAGTTGGATCCCGGGTAGACCCCAATGCAAGTACACCCGCTTCAAGAATTTGGGATTTCACAAGGATGAATCCCCTTACCTTCTATGACTCTAAACTGGATGAATATCCACAACGCTTTATAGATGAAGTGTTTAAAGTGGTGGATGCCATGGGAGTGTTTGATGCAATACAGATGAACTTCAACGTATCGCTGGATCGTTCACAAGGATGGAGGCTCTTGGGCTTAAATGGATGACGAGGAGGGGGTTCCATGCCTTGCATGAAAACATATACACTTTGAAGGAGCTCCAGTTGGGCAACACCATGCTTGGATGATAGCTTGGAGCATGGGAAACCTACTGAAGCAAGGAGGAGCAAGTGAAGGACTACTTCATTCGGCAAGCTAGAGATCACTTGGGCATATCGCCAAAGCTCTTTGGCGAGGGTTACAGGGTCTCCTAATGGCCCATAGAGCAGCCAAGGAAGGCTACCCATTTAGCGAACATGCAGGACATTCGGTCGATCGCCCATTGACCCCAAGACCACCAAAAGGTACGGTAGCCATCCATGGAGGAGCCAAGTGAGCATGCATATCACCGACCAGTCGGTGAATCACCAAGAGGATTGGGCGAGCCCGACTTAGCTCGCCTATTGTCCATTTTGGGTCACTTTTGGGCCCATCTATGTAATAATGACTAAAACTATAAATAGGCCTTTAGGGGTTAATTTTAGGTTAGATTTGTTTTCTTGAAAATGGTTAAAAACCTGAACTCCTTGTGTGAGTTATGAGATCTTGGTTTGAAGATTTTGTTGATTGTTGCTTAGAAACGAGGGTTGCTTGGGATATTGATTCCCTTGAGGTCTTCGTAAGAATTAGGTGCTTGATTGTGGATTAATCGATTGAGGTCTTTAGGTTTAACATACCTTTAAGTTGCTTTTGCTTTTTTTTTCTTGTGTCTATCTATTTATCCAAATTAGGTGCTTGTTAGGATCTAGATTAGAGGTTATTGGATTTAATACATCCTTTAGTTGACAATTGTTTCTTATCTTGTGTCTCTTCTTTTATCTTTCTTGTTTTCCACTATTGTTTGTGATTCTTCTTGTGAGAATCGTATCATTTGGAATCAGAGCAAGGCTTAGTTTCGTTCCTACGAATCTAGTCTTGGGTTTGTTACGAAAACAAAAAAAAGTGTTCAAAATATTTTTGAAGCATTTCAGAAATGGGTCTTGTTGATTTGAGTATTCTTTGGTGTTTGCAAGGTTAGATTAGTGTTCCCTAACCTATTTTGAGTCTAGGGCTGAGATTTGAAACTGTTAAAGTGTTTGTCAAAAAAGGGTAAAGAATAAGGTACAAGGTGCAAGGGGGACCACATAAGTTCAATTTTTTGTAGTCTTTCTATTGCAGTGAAGGGACATTAAGCGAGCCCCGATTTTGCTCGCCTAGTCCACTCGGTGCCTCGCCCTTTGGGCAGATAGGTCACCGAATTGACCTAGTTTTGGAAGGTGCCATTGGAAAATTCGATGAGCTCAGCCTTGGTCGCTGAATCCATTCGGCACATCGCCAAACCTCCACCCAGATCACCGAGTTGACTTGGTGAATTGTTGAGTTTGGCGAGTCAATCTTCAAGTTGGAGAGCTGAACTTCACGTTTGGCGAAGAAAACATGCCATTTGGCGATGGGAAACACATGTTATGGCATTTTCTAATCTCAGGTTCTAATTCCTAGTTTCTTTTTCTTTGCTTCTATTTCGTAGACAAGAGTCCTAAACTGATTTTCAACTTGTAATTACCTACTTGTTGACTATTGGTTCTTGAATTCACTTCTTTGTTAGTGTTTTTCTTTTAGTGCTTTTATTCATTTTACTTCGTAATAACTTCTTGCTTCAAGTCCGTTTGATTTAATTGAGTCGTCCATTCTTCTTGAAATAAAAAATCCACTCCAGCCAAGAGTAGAAATTGAGACCTTGTGATCAACCGAGTATAAGCAATCTTTAAAATTAGTTGCGCCAATTTGAGAGGCAATCAGAGGTGTGCAAACAAGAGTGATTGTGAGTTCATTTTACTAATGCTAACATTGTGTGTTGTTTGGTTGAGTTGTCTTAATTGTTAGGTACCATGGCAACTGGAAGTGAGACCCTCCCACTTAAGGGGAGGGTTACGCTGGAATCCATAGTAGAGGCAATTGCTAATGTGAATTGGAGAATGGTGAACATAAAAGAGCGAATGGCCTCCGTTGAGGGTAGGCTGTTTGGAACGGAGGAGAGGGTGAACGTCCCTTCAAATAGGGTACCACAGTCTCAACCTAACCCTATTGTTTATCCTTCATTTTGTAAGGATTATTATGTAGGTACAAGCATGATGAATGAAGGAACACAAGTTCCAGTCAAAGAGCCTACAATTGAAGGTATGATGAATGCACTTAGGGAATGTACCAACATCCAAGGTAAAGAAGATCTTTCTTGTGGGCGTCAAGGTAAAATAGCTAAACTTAGCACTATTACCATTGCAAATGAACAAAGTGTGAACATTAGTTTGTCTTTAGGTGAGCCTATAATTGATTCTTTACCATGTGGTGATAATTTACTTGTTGAGAATGTGGATACACTAGTTGATCCTATTGATGACCGGATTGATTCTTCTAGTAAGATCGATTTGTTTCCACCTAGTGGTGACACATGTGCTCTGAATGATAGTTAGTTATCTTGTAATGATTGTGTTGATCAACATATTTGGGAATGTAGTTCAGTGGTTGAGGGTTCTGGTAATGTGATTAAGAAACCTCAATTTGGTGGTACTAATGAAAATGTTGATCCGTTGATTAAGAGCGACTCTTTGAGCATATCTACTGTGGAAGATCCAATTGCTTGCTTTGCTCATAGAGATCTTGTGCTAGAAAATGCTTCGAAAGATGATATGTGTCTTTTTTAGGGTGAACTTGCATGTTTTAATTCTTCCCTAGTGGTTGATCATTCCTTCTTTAAGTACAATATCCTTTTTGAAGATGATGAAATCACTCCTAGTGATGTACCTAGTGGTGTGAAGCTTGAGAGAAGTATAGTTCTTGAAGGCTATACTTGTTATAGCAACCCACTATGGTACGAGGCTCTCCCTCCCAAAGATGGAAATCTCTTCTTGGAAGATGAGAGTACTCTTGTGGGGAAGGAATGTGAAGAGGAGGAAGTTGGTGTTTGTTTTCCTATTACTTCTTCTTCTTCTTGGTGTATTTCACTTCTTAAGGGTATGACCAGTTCTTTTGAGCCTATTCATAGTCACACCCATAAAAACACCCTAGAGGAAGTTGATTTGCGAAGCACCTTTCTCTATTACTTGTTTACATATGATGAAGCTCATGCTGTTGAGTGGAGTATGTTGTTTAAAGGAAAAAGTGTCAACGTGGTAAATGGATGTGCAGTTGATCCTAGTACATGGCTTGCCTTTCCATTTGACCCTAGTAGTGAGCTGAATTGTAGCATTTGTGTGGGAATGTTTGGTCGAAATGGCAAGAAAATGGTGGTTGACATTGTTAATTCTTTTCCCTATGCATGAAAGCTCTTCTTGAGGTTTTACCATCCACTTGAAGAGCCTACATTGTGTGTGGGGAAGGATAGCTTCCTAGACCCCTTTTCTATTTCTTACCTTGAGCATGATCTTGTTGACTGTGTATCCTATGGTGGTAAGAGATATTTGCCAGTAGAAGGTGAAACATGTACCTTCATTTACTATCTCTTTGCATATGATGAAATCCCTAGTTGGATTAAATGTGCATTGCATGTGGATCAGGGTATCCTTGGGGTCTACACTTGTTGGTATGACCCTGTTTTGTGGACCTTCTATCCTTTTGATCCATGTGGATATTTGAGGGTATTTGAACTGGTGGGAGTATCATCTTTTGGGTGGTACTACCATGTTGTTGAGAAGAATAATCATTGTCCTTGTTCTCCATTTGTGGGCTTAAGAGCCATGACAATAGAGGATGTTTGGTTTTTCCTTGAGTTTGAGTCTCCTCGGTTAATTGTTTTAAGTGCTTACCTTTATGCTATCCATCATGCTAAGACGATGAGCTCGTTGCTTATGATCTATATGGTTTTACAAGGTTTGGATTCGAGGACTCAAGTTTACCTACTCGCATATGATGGTACTCATGCTTGTTTGGGTAGCATATTTTATGTTAGTAGTGGTATAAATAGAGTAAATGAGAGTCTCCTTGACTCGATGCTTTGCAATCCTTTTCTATTTGACCCCGGTGCCAATTTTAAGTGTGCTGAGTGTGGTAGTAACACCGTCTGTCATTTGCATGATTCTTTTTTGGTGTTATTACTTGATCCAATGTGCTTGAATGAGGTATGTTTACCAATTTGGGTGGGGGATACTTATGTACTTTATCCTGCTCATGAATTGGGAATAATTCCTTTCTTGAAGTTCTCTAGTGCATTGGATGGGGTTTAAATTTGGGTCAACACTACTTGTGCCTTCGCACTTAGGTATGAGAGTGTTCATGTGCTACCTGCCATAAGGGAGGCCTTGTGCTTGTTTGAATGTGGAACCATTGAGGGCTTACATATGAAGTTGCTTAAGTGTGTTGGTTCCTTCGCTCTACCCCTTTATCAATGTTTCTTACTTAGCCAAATATCTCTTGCTTTGATGGGTTACAAACCCTTTGTTGATATTTCTGATGCTTGGTTATATGTTAAATTTGTGCATCCTTGGCATGGTGATGAACTTGTTATTGCTAACGCTAACCCTCATTCCATGAGGATCTTCGTCTTGTTTTCTCCCCCTATGGTTTTGCAAGGTATGGATTCGAGGACGAGTCCTTTTAAAAAAGGGGAGAATGATGCAATACAGATTACCTCAAGGCTATCCATTAACGAACTTCAACATATCGATGGATCATTCATAAGGATGGAGGCTCTTGGGCTTATATGGATGACAAGGAGGGGATTAAATGCCTTGCATGGGAACATATACAACTTGAAGGAGCTCCCAGGTGGGCAACACCATGCTTGGATGATAGATTGGAGCATGGGAAACCTACAAAAGCAAGGAGGAGCAAGTGAAGGACTGCTCCATTCGGCGAACTGGAGATCACTTCCGCGCATCACCAAAGCCCTTTGGCGAGGGTTCCAGGATCGCCTAATGTCCCATAGAGCTGCCAAGGAAGGCTGCCCATTTGACGAGCATGAAGAACATTCGACAGATCACCCATTGACCCCCAAGACAATCGAAAGTTACAGTAGCCATCCAAGGAGGAGCCAAGTGAGCATGCATATCGCCGACCAGTCGGTGACTCGCCAAGAGGATTGGGCGAGCCTGACTTAGCTCATCTATTAGCCATTTCGGATCACTTTTGGGCCCACCTATGTAATAAAGCCTAAAACTATAAATAGGCCTTTAGGGGTTCAATTTAGGATAGATTTGTTTTGTTGAAAATGGTTGAAAACCTGAAATCCTTGTGTGAGTGTTTAGAGCTTGGTTTCAAATTTTTGTTGATCGTTTCTTAGAAACGAGGGTTGCTTGGGATATTGATTCCCTTGAGGTCTTAGTAAAAGTTAGGTGCTTGATTGTGGATTAATCGATTGAGGTCTTTAGGTTTAACATACCTTTAGGTTGCTTTGATTTCCCTTTCTGGTATCTATCTATTTATCTGGCTTAGGTGCTTGTTAGGATCTAGATTGGAGGTTATTGGATTTAATACATCCTTTAGTTTCCAATTGTTTCTTATCTTGTGTCTCTTCTTCTATCCTTCTGGTTTTGTTGTTGTTTGTGATTCTTCTTGTGAGAATCGTATCACTGTCTCCTTGAGAAAAGGTGGAACTAGCCGCCTACCAATGGAAGTAGTAGCTCAAGTGTGGTTTGAGAAATGAATGGATGAGAGACATGTGAGAGCGGGCCCGGTGGATTGGGGATCGTTTAAGATGGCCTTTCTTGATAGGTTTTTCCCCCTAGAGTTGAGGGAATTTTTTTTGGTGGAATTCATGAACCTTCGCCAAGGGGGTATGAGTGTGAATGAGTACTCTCTCAAGTTCACCCCACTATCCAAGTATGCTCCAACCTTAGTGGCAAATTCGAGGGCTAGGATGAATAAGTTTGTAATGGGGGTGTCAGGTTTGGTTAAAGAAGAATGTCATACGGCAATGCTCCACCATGATATGTATATCTCAAGGCTCATGATATATGCTCAACAAATTAAGGAGACAAAACTTAGGAAAATGAATAGGGAGGTAAAAAGAGATAGACCCGATGAACAAAGTCAACCAAGGTCCAAGAAGAGGTACTACAACCAAGATTCTCCTATGGTCAACAATGATAGTGTGTCTAACCCTAAACCTCAACGAGGGAATGGAGGTGGTTCTTCATTTGAAAGGTATATTTGTGCTAAGTGTTCGAAGAAACATTTAGTAGGTGCCTTTTCGGCATGGATGGGTGCTTTAAGTGTGGAAAGAAGGGTCATAAGATGAGGGATTTCCCAACACTCTCGGCACAAGGAAGGGAGACCAAACAAGCTTCTCATGATGGTCCGGATCCTAATGCTCCAAGGAAGAACCATTTCTATGTGCTTCAAGCTAACAAGGACAAAGGAGCTAATCCGGATGAAGGCACCGGTAAGTTGATAATTTCGTAGAGTTGTGATGTCTTGTTGAGGATTCTTATGTTGGTTTATGTTGACCTTAGTTGGGTTTACCCTTAAGTGGGGGATGGTGTGTTGAATAGGAAGGTTGTTGAGAGTGTTGATATCCTTATCTCTTTCCTTTTATTCCTATTCAAGCTTGAAACCAAGAGTTCCTAATAGCTTGTTCATGTTTTGGAGTCATGTGTGATATTGTGTTTCCATGGTCTCCTTATGTTATGCATGTTCTATTGAATTCATGTTTAGATGAGAAAATGAGGTTATGTGATTTATGTTCCTCATGTTGATTTGCATTTACTATGAGTTGTCTTTATGCTTTATGAGGTGAATTGTTGAACATGCCTAATGTGCTTTTGTGAGTAATTGCATATTTTTCCTAATGATGTTATATTGAGCATGTTATGAGTTGGAGAAGGAAGTTCCTCCAATGAAATGAGAAATGTTGTTGTTTGGTGCATAATGAGTTTGTACATGTAGTTCCTACTTGCTTGTGCTGCATTGAGCTTATTGATGTGGAGTTGATGTTCCCTCTTATGATTATGCATTTATATTGATGTGACATGCATGATGGGTTGCTAGTCTCGAGTCGTTTTCCCTTAATGTGTTTGAAGTTTCATTCAAGGACGAATGTTACTAACTAGGGGATATTGTAATGACTCGGAAAATGATAGGTTGAACTAGAGCCTTAACGTCTGGGTTAGAGTGACTTTAGGTTGATGTCTAGGCTGTTTTAGAACCTAAGTGGGGCAAGGTGGAAACCTAGGGTGCAAGCAAGGGCCTAGACTAGAAAGATAGGGTGAAAGAAACCTTGTTCCTTGAGGGGCTATTTGGCGATGGGGTTGTTTAATCGCCCAAGGGGTTGGGCGAGTCGCCCTTGGGCTCTTGTGCTCGCCTAGTGGACTGCCTTTTTGGCCTAGCTACTGGACCAAAGGGTGATCTAGGTCATAGCTCGCCAAGATGGTTGGCGTGTCTCCCATTGCCCCCCTCCAATCGCCTAATGGACTGCCCAATTTGTAAGCTCACTAGAAATTTGGGGGAGCCAATGGTGCACTTGGCGAGTCACCTAGTGCAATTGCCGAGCCCAAGGATCCGAAAGGTGAGCTAAGATGGGAAGGTGCAGAAATTTTAAGTTGTAACTTGTAGGGTCCTTAGTCCTTTTCCAAAGTTAAGTCCCTATTATTCTATTCCTTTCCTAGAAACTATAAAACCTTTTTAGACCTAAATCCTTTCATTTAAGTCACTCCAAATAGAATCAAAAGAAAACCCATCTCCTCTCAAATATTTCTCTCACTATAAATCCTCCATTAGAGAAGAAGAAGAAGGGAGCCATTGAAGCTGGTGATTCCAAGGTGGTTCTTCCTCAAATTGCTTGGGGATTCTTAGTAAAGGTATGGTGTTCTTGATCCTTGTCTAATTTTCCATTCAAGGAGCCAATTCAAAAGTGATTCCAAATCATGAAAATCTAGGGTTTTACTCAATCTAATGGGTTTTTTCATCAAACGATTTTAAAGGTTTATTAATGTCAAATTATGATTATATTGATGTTTAATTGATGATTTTACTCTATGAACCCATGATTCCTCTCAATTTCTGAATGGTGACTTATGAAGTGGGCTTGATGAATATGAATGAATGTTGAGGGATTATGCCTAAATTGCTTTGGGTTATTGAATTGTATCATTATGTATGTCTTAGTTATGGTGAATTGAAGGTTTGTTGATGACTTGTGAGCATGGCCTTGAAAGGGCAAGTTATGGCTAAATTTCATGTTGAAGTAGAATTATGTTTGAACTATTGATCCACTTGAAATGTGGAGGTGTTTAATTACTAGGTATAATTGGGATATGAAGTATGTGTGTGATCTAGATGATTTTATTATGAACATGTTTTAGAAGGCTACTGAATGAATAATTATGTTATGTGACAGGCAATTCTCACTCACACACGCACACACACACTTTGAATGAAGAATGAATGAATTTTCTAAGATAATGTTAATGATGAAGTACTTATTGAAAGGCTATTCACAATTGTACTTTAATGAATGACAATGACCTATTGTGAAAGGATTTTCTCACAATAAGGGTATTCTTAGGTGAAAGGCTATTCTCATCTTTGAATCTATGAGCTTTCCAATGAAAGAATGAATGGTGGGTTTGGGATGGATGCCCATCCGGGAGTTGAGGTGAGGTATCTAGTAGCAATCCCTTATCCCATAATGAACTAATGTAATGAATGTAATGTACTCCGTGGGTAATAATGCTAATCACCGAGAGGATATGGTTGATATGGGTGCCCATCCAGGAGTTTAGGTGGGGTACTTAGTAGTAATCTCTTGAGATGGATGCTCATCCGTGACTTGAGGCGGGGTATCTAGTATCAATCTCCTTATCCTATAATTATGTGCCCACATAGGTCTAGTTGGTGGATCCACTTAAGCTAAAAGAACAATGGTCCTACCTTAGGAAAGTATGAATCCCTTATCCGGTGAGGGTGACACCGGGATTTCATGCCAAGCTCTCATAGTCTAGGTCGGTTAAGGCTTACCCCCACAAAGAATGTTAAATGAACTATGGCTTCTTAAGGATGTACTGATGAGTCCATAATTTGGACTTATTTAGAATTGTACTTTGATACTATTAGTGTCCTCAAATGCATATTTTTTTCTGAATATATGATGAAAATCCTTAAGTTTCAGGTATTTAGAGTTTGAGGCAAAGCATGGACACTACTTGGCAAGAAGAAACAATGTGGCAGAAAAGAATGAAGAAATGAAGGCCTGAAGATCGCCGAACCCAGTTGACTAGTCGCCGATGGGCCTAGAGATCGACTTTAGTTACAGTGTGCTGAGCTCTGAAGGAAAAGGTCAAGTTGGCGATGAAATGGATCAGTCGGCGCGTCGCTGATCAGTTTCGCAAAGCAGTACCATATCGCCGAACGACCCAAAATGCGAAGAGGCTGAAGGCTAAAGTAGAAAGGCGATCAAATCGACCAAAAGGCGGATCGCCAAGCGTATCGGCAATCCCGACTAATTGCGCCGACTTATCCTCTGCATCACAAATTTTCAAACATTATAAATACTTTTTAAAATTTCTAATATGATATCACTTCTATAATTCGAAATTTTTACAGTTTTTAGAGAGTTTAAGTTTTAGAGTGTTTTGGAGACGTTGTTCTAAGACCTTGAAGATTCAAAGGGTTTCAACTCCAAGAAATTGGACGTTGATCTCAAAGATTCTTCAATATTGACGTCTTTTAAGACTTAATTCTTCATACCCAGTTGATGAAAACTGATATTCGTATAAATCTTTATCTCTTTTACATGTCTATCTAAAACTCCAATTCTTGGGGTGTTATTTTGTGAATATGGGTTAAATTATATGTTGGGTCTTGCTTGTTGATGATTTATTTGTTGTTTGAATGTGATTTCGTTTAGTAGTTGTGTATGAACTTAATGGGATTGTAGTTGTAAATAAGATTTCATCTTAGTATTTTTGGCTTGCTCGAGAGAGAGGTCGTAAAACTAAGACTACTAAATTGATAGCCGGTGGTATTGGGTTGACATGGGTTCAACTCGAGAGAGTGAATCCTAGTCCTTCTCCCACACATTCAGCTCGAGAGAGTGAATGGGCTAAGGTGGAGGCCTTGGTTAATGCGGCAACTAGGTGTTCGAGAGAAACCAAGTTGATTCAAGGTAAGTTGCTCGAGAGAGAGTTTACCCCCACTATAGTCTTTCCTAGTCACAAATGTTCAACAATTTACTATCAAAAGCATGTATCCGATAGTATGGTTTAACCCGTATTCCTATCACATCCCAATAATCCCGTCTCCGTATCTCGTTTCCTTATATTTTTGCTCTTTTTAGTTGTTAATTAATACAAACCCCATTGATAATTGGCGCTTGCGTCACTCCTTAGATTTAGTATGTTTTTATTCGTTAATATTTATAGATATGACTAATTAGAACTTGATTTTATTTTTCTACAAATTCTCAAAACCACTCCCTGTGCGAACGATCTTAACCCTTGGTTGGGTTATCTCACGACACGCGATCGTTTGGCACTTGAACCGAAATAGTGTCAGTTGATTACGTTGAACATCAAAATACATAATTAACTAGCACTATTTCTGTTCAAGTGCCAAACGATCGCATGTAGTGATATAACCCAACCAAGGGTTGGGATCATTCCCACAGGGAATGGTTTTGAGAATTAGTATAAAGATAAAATCAAGTTCTAATTAGTCATAGCTATAAATATTAACGAATAAAAACATACTAAATCTAAGGAGTGACGCAAGAGTCAATTATCAATGGGGGCTTGTATTAGCTAACAAATAAAAAGAGTAAATATATAAGGAAACGAGATATGGAGATGGGATTCTTGGGATGTGATACAAATACAGGTTAAACTAGACTATCGGGTACACGCTTTTGTTAGTAAATTGTTGAACATTTGTGACTAGGCTAGACTATAGTGGGGGTAAATTCTTTCTCGAGAAACTTACCCCTAATCAACTCGGTTTCTCTCGAACACCAAGCTGCCGCATTAAGCACAGCCTCCGCCTTAGCCCATTCACTCTCTCGAGCTGAATGTGTGGGAGAAAGACTAGGATTCACTCTCTCGAGATGAACCCATGGCGAACCTATACCACCGACTACCAATTTAGTAGTCTCAGTTTTACAACCTCCCTCTCGAGCAAGCCAAAAACACTAAGATGAAATCGTATTTTCAACTACAATCCCATTAAGTTCATACGCAACTACTAAATGAAATCATATTTAAACAACAAATAAACCATCAACAAGCAAGACCCAACAGATAATTTAACCCATATTCACAAAATCACACCCCAAAAATTGGGGTTTTAGCCTGACATGTAAAAAAGATAAAAATTTATACCAATATCAGTTTCCATCAACTGGGTATGAAGAATTAAGTCTTAAAACACGTCAAGAGTGAATAATATTTGAGACCCACGTCCAATTTCTTGGAGTTGAAACCCCTTGAATATTCAAGTTCTTATAACAAAGTCTCCAAAACCTTCTAAAACTTATATTCTCTAAAAACTATAAAAAGTTTGAATAATAGAAGTGATATCATATTAGAAATTAAAAGAAGTATTTATAGTGTTTGAAAATTTGTGTTGTGGTGGACCATTCGGCGCAGTTAGTCAAGATCACCGATACGCTCGGCGATCCGCCTTTTGGTTGATTTCATCCCCTTCCTGATTTAGCCTTCAGCCTCTTCGCATTTTGAATCGATGGGAGATAAGGTACTGCTTCACTGAACTGATCGGCGACGCGCCAACTACTCTATTTTATCGCCAACTTGACCTTTTCCTTCACGGCTCAACACACTAGAACAAAAGGCGATCTCCAGGCCCATCGGCGACTCGCCAACTGGGCTCGGCGATCTTTAGGCCTTCATTTCTTCATTCTTTTCAGCCGCATTGTTCCTTCTTGCCAAGTAGTGCCCATGCTTTGCCTCAAACTCTAAATACCTGAAACTTAAGGATTTTCATAAGATATTGAGACAAAATATGCATGTGAGGATACTAATTATATCAAAATATAGCCCTAAATGACTCCAAATTATGGACTCATCAAGACCCCCAACTTAAACTTTTGTTTGTCCTCAAGTAAACTCAAGTTCGGCAGTCCAAAAAAGGATGTCTCAAACAGTGCTACACAAGACTCAACCATGAATGTACACAACAATACTCAACTTACTCATGCAAGAATCAATTGTATACTCAAAGACTCAAGTTGTGACACACCATTATCAAAGATTCTCAACCTCACTATACTTGCTTCAAATGCAAGTTCGAGCTCAACAAAGGTATTCGAATGCCCTCACACAAAGAATGATTCCATATTCACACACAATGGTTTAATCATTTAAAATTCTGAAATCAAATGCAACGCTCATTCTCACAAAGAAGAACACAATGCATGCTTTTACCCATAGTTTGCCTGTATTTTCCAATCAACAATTATTTCAGCTCACTAAAGATCAAAAAGGTCTTTTCAAGGCTTGTAATGGGGCTGAGTGCAAAGGTATGGTCATTTAGGCTCAGTGACTTTCATCCTCGTGAAATGTGGTTCTTTCAACATTCTGTTTCCTCTTCTTTCATTATTTTGTTTAGTGCTCATAAGTCATCCCATTATCCACTTCCATGGATTGTTCGGAAACCCATTTCTTTTAACATTTCTCATAACTTTATTTCACAACTTTTTCTTTTTATTTTCTCTTTTATTTTATTTTTTTTTGTTTGGAGGGGTTCCATTTTTCTCAACACCATGGGTTAAAAAGGACTTTTCTTGCACTTCTTGACTTGCCTTTCTTTTCACCACACCCCCAACTTAGGATTTTGGCCTAAGTTGGCTATTCAGTCAAGCACAAATCACGAGGATTATGGGTAGTGGATTTAATAAAGGTTATGTTCTTCCAAAGAAAGGTAAGGCTCAAGGGTGTTCAAAAGAGGTTCACACACTCACAAGGTAGGCCACAAAAGAGGTATATGTCAAATTTGTTCACTCTTTCGAAGTTGCCTAAGAGCATGTCAAGAGATAACCTTACTTAGTCGACCGGACAAACGGGGTAAATTCTAGGTGTTTTCATGCATGGTTCACAGTAAGCTCATTACACAAAGCATCGACACCAAAGTCAAACAGGACAACTTTCGCTAGTGTGCAACGTTCATCACAAGAGAATCAATTTGATAATTGGCTAGTCATAACGAGATGCAAAGAGTTCACATATTGACTATGTAACTTCAATTGGTCTCATCGTAGCCGCACATTCATGTTCATTCAATTATGAGCACTATTTGAGTCATCGTTATTGATCAAAATAGAGACTCAAATTTGCTAAAGAACAGCCATATTCCACACGTACAAGAGGTGGCAAAATATATTTTTTTTGGAAGGGTCAAAATCATTTACAATTTAAAATAAAGGAGACGCAAGCTCAAACATCCACAAAAAGCAGTATAAAACACAATGACCCAAGTATCAACAAAACACGAACATCCATATTCACACAAAAAGTGGGCCTCACCCTACCACAAATAAAATCCATATGTCCTCAAATGCAAACGAAGTAAAGCATCCCAAATTGAAAGATAGTACGACAGGGAGGGAGGTAAAGAACGGGTCTTGTCTATGCATTCTCTCCATCTATCTGGGCCTCAGTGCCAGCTGCAGCAGTCTGTACTTGGGCATGAGTGCCCAGAATAACCTCAAAAGGAATACCAGTGCTAGATCCACTGTTGTGGACGTCTCAGTCAGCGATATGTGGATCACCGGCTGCACAATTGTTTCAACCAGATCTGCCAAATCTCTAAATATGCTCTCCTCTCGGCTCTCTATCGTTTTATCATCGTGTACCACCATCTACCCCTCATCGGTGTCTGGATCTAACTCTTCATCTGTTGTGCCATCCCTATGTACCTCTCTAGTGGTAGCTACAGAAATCACTGAAGTCTCTGAGGCATCTTCATTATTAGCAGCCTTTATTAATGAATTGAAGTCGGTAGACGTTAGATAGTCTACGTGCTTCCTCAGATCTATTACTTCGGCTTTCAAAGTCGTTACCTCGGAGGCTTCTCTCTGTCTGTTCTCACAGGTTGTCACTCTCACAGTCAACACATCAACAAAATCCAGGAGGGGGGTGAGTGCAATAAGTATGACACTCTCGATCATCCCTGGGATGGATCTCTCGAGTTGGGTCACCCACATGTCAGCTGATTTGGCCAAATGCCCCATCTTCAAGATCATGGCCTGAAGGCCAAGAGGCCGAAGAAGGCGAAGATGTGGCTGCAGGTAACGAGTCAACACCAACCTCTGGAGAAATGTCTGTCGGAGCTTCTCTTCTTTTTTCCACCTTCTTTTGTGTGTACTCAACCTCAATACGCCGGATGCCAGTGGAGGATAAAGAGGTGACCTCAATATCCCTCGTAGTATTCTAGGGTACTCCAGCATGCCGGCATAGCTCAGTGATTAGGAATGGAAATGGTAGAGAAATATGCCTCTGCTTGGCTCTCATGGCCATCTCTTGTGAAATCAGTAGTCCTAGGTCGATGCGCCTCCTAGACATGATTGAACCAAGGAAAGTTGCTTTAGGATGGCACAAAAGAAACTCATTCTAGTATGGCATTATGGTGCTACTGATAAAGCCAAACCAGAACCTGACATCAATACTCAAGTCCCTCTTTTCAATAAGGGCCCCCACCTCGATCCACATTGGGGTGGTATCAGAAATCAGAGGGGCCAACCAACCCTTCAATTCATCTAGGGACTGAGAAATGGGCAATCCCTAGTAAGGAATTGAAGAATGCAACGGTCTATCCAATATAGTGTTAATATGTTCACTGCTGCACCCAACTTCTCTGCCTCTGACCATGACCGACTTCATCGGTCTGAACTCGCTCGCCTTCTTCTTGCTCTTGGGCACCAACTCCCCATAAGTTGTATAGAATTCTCGGACCCAGGTAGGAATGTAAGGGCCTCGAGGCCTGGTGAACGACTCAAACTAATGGTAGCGGAGGGTCTCCCTCACTTTTGAATACTTCCCATCTAATCCTTCTGTTGAAATTATCTTCTCCTAGAGGATGGTTCATAAACCATCACCTTTTAATCTATTTAGGAACCTGGGAGGATGAACGACAGGAGGCATGGGGTCATATGAGGTGTTTGAGCTGGCACTGAGTCTATTGCTGGTGGAATGGCATCTGAAGGGAATCTGGTGGACGTGGTTTGAGATGTAGCACGGATATCATCCCTTCAGGAAATCAAGGGCTGCTCCTCTTCAGGTTAAGACAACTCAGTCCGGGTGAAAACAACTACTCTTTCAGATGTGTGTTTTTTTCGTTTGCCTTTGTCTCCCAGTGGGAGTTCTTACCTTCTCCTCTTTGGAGGATTTACTCCCCCTTCATTTATGGTAATGCCCCGTGCCTCTTTCTGGGATGGCCTATGTAGATTTGTTCTCACAATGTATGAAAAACATCGGAGAAAAGTTAGTAAATATTCATATCAAAGCACATAAAATTTATTGCAGACAAACTCGCTGATCAGGTCGGCAAATCATCGAATCTCTTTGGCGGGCTAGTTCAGGCTCGCCAAAGGGATTGGCTAAGAAATTAAAATGAGTCAGCGATGGTAAAGTCCTATCGGCGAATCGCCAAAAGCTATCGGCGAGAAAGAGTTTGTCCACTGAAAGCCACAATGCAACAAGGGTTTAGAGGTGCAGACAAAGGGCAATCAAGAGTACTTTTGGCGAGTCGCCGAGTGCTTTTGGCGACCTCAGACTTCTCTCTGAATAATACAGAAACCAATAACGCATATAACATGGATTTTAAAGGTGATGTGGGGAAATTAGGCGAACCACAGAGTGGTTCGGTGAGCTCGACCCATCTCGCCAAATGGCCCAATAAGCTTATTTTTAACCCATCTTCTCGAATTCAACCCCGCAACCCCTAAAAACAAAATCAAAGCATGCACTAGTACAATTAAGCTCAGACCCATAACACCCATCACCTTGGGATATTCAGATTTTTCCTGGTTTTGCCAAATTTGGCCATTTGACAACTTTTGCCTTTAGGAATGGTGTAAACCACTCCATCATTGTGCAATTTATGCCATTTAGCATAAATGCAGGCTACTCAGACTTCACCCAACAAATCTAACCAACATGCAATCATACCCCACAAAATTCAACTCAATTTAAGGCACAAAAATACGGGCATTCAACGATCAAAACAATATGGGCAAGATTATCGAAATAAAAATGGCATTTAAGCATTTTAATCCTATCAGAGAGGCCTACCACACAACAGTATGATATGATCATTTGCAAATGAGTACAAAATGCGATAAAAATAAATTATGGATTCGAAAACCAACCTTTTATGCCGAACAATATAAATTTGTGATGCTAAGGGGCAAAGTTTTCCAACTCCGAGCACAAATCAACAACCAAAATAATTATGGAATGAAAGAATGTTGAAAATACTAACTTGGTGTGAGTTTGTTAAGCTTAAAAGCGAGGGAAAATGAAGAGTTGGAAATTCTAAACTCTTTGGCCATATATAACTGTCCAGGTCGCGTCCATTCGATGACGTTAGTATTACTAGCCAATCTACTCGGTGGCTCGTCGAGTGGTTACTTACCTCGCCAAGTTTTACAGGACCTTCAGTCAAAGTGAGGATCCAAATAATGGTTTACATCGGGATCGCCGATCTGTTCGGCGATTCGCTGAATGGACTCTTAGTTTTCCAAATGTAATTTCCACATACTCTCCACACTTTAACCTTCACAATCAATACACCATTATTTATAAAACAAAAATAAAGCATTTAAGACCTTGGGTTGCCTCCCAAGAAGCGCCTTAGTTAACGTCGTGGCACGACGCAAGTCCATACTCACTCTCCATTATTGTGGTTGGCCCTAGTGTTACTAGTTAACCCCAATAGCTCTTTTAAGTGGAGCTGAGGCAGTGCAGAACTCATGAGTGTCCTGATCAACTGGATGGATCTAGAATGAGAGCCAATCATCTCATTCAACACTTTAATATTCTCCTTCATATCTTCCAACACTCGATCTTATTTGGTGATATTTTGGAGAATGATTTGTAGTGTGTCCTTGACATAACTTTTCTCCCTGTCTCTACACTTTTTCCGCTCATGAGGGGGTATGTACCTGTCAGGACCCAAGCCTAGGGCCTAGACGTGACCGGCGAATGAGGAACCCGAAGGAACCTCAAACAAGCCTCATAGCGTATCATTACACATCCTTGGTCGTGGAAGCAAATAAAATGACCATACGCAATAAGCATAATCAAGGAGGAAATAAATACTAAGGGAGCAAGAGAGACAAAGAAAAGGAATGATACATAGATACCATAGATGAGTCAAGCTCAAGCATGATACACAACTTGTCCAACACCACCTCTAAACATGAGTA
>JAJOOO010006864.1:0-68185 GCA_029582685.1 Solanum piurae | reverse complement strand
CCCCCCCCCCCCCCCCCCCCCCCCCCCCCCCCCCCCCCCCCCCCCCCCCCCCCCCCCCCCCCCCCCCCCCCCCCCCCCCCCCCCCCCCCCCCAAGGATCGGGGTGAAAAAATAAAAAATTTAAGTTGAAAATATTTTTTAAAAGCAAACTTAAATTATATTTTGGGGGGTGGGGAGGTCGAGGGTAGGGGTGAAAAAATGAAATTTTGAAGTTGAAAATATTTTTTAAAAACAAAGTTCAATTTTTATTTTTTTATTTTTTTGGGGGGTGGTTTGAGGGTAGGGATAAAATAATTTGACTTTTTCAATAAAAAAATAATTGTAATTTGAAGTTGAAAGCGAGTTTTGGAAAATGTTTTCCTTAAGTTGTGAAGGGAAGTCATTTTCCTTGAATTTGAGGAAAATGAATTGATTTGAAAAACATTTAACCCAACCAAACATGAAAAAATTGAAATTCCTTCCTACCAAACATACCCTGTTTCATTCTCCATTTTCTTATCTTCCTTTAGACATAGGGTATGAGAGAGGAATGGAATTAATACGATTCATAAGTTGATAACAAAGAGCTTTAACATTCTTTATATAGGTTTCATGATTGATTGTCCATGAAGACATTTGTGTTCTTACAGGTTTTCATTGTTTTGCGGTTTTGTAGTTTATATACAGAGATGCATCAGATAAGGATGAGAAACCTTGTTGTTCATGCGTATCTCTACCTTTGAAATGTTGGAGGCAATAAGTTTGAGAAAGTCAAATTATGAAACTTTACGAGCATGGAGCTGGAGAAGTTGAAAAACTACATTTTTACAAATGCAGATGACTTGGAGATAATAGAAGTACCACCAGAACGCAGACTATGAGCCAAATGGTCCATTTCATAATTTCCTTGGCTTTTTAGTGTTGTTGCGTCTGGCTAATTTGAATAAACTTAGCATGTCTTCTTGGGCTGACATACTATCAGCCCGTTGTGTAATTCCCATCGTCATTATTACAGATATGCTCATTCATTCTACCGTTGGAGTTCTATAATTTTCATTTATGCTATTACAAACTTTTTCCTGCATGTTCATCTTAGGGGATTCTTAACCTTGAAAGTTATTGGTTAAGAGGTAAGTAATAGAAATGTAAGTAGGAAATTACAAAATGTTGATTGAGGAACATACTTTTAATGAGCTGGTGTTTGCTGGTCTTCATTTTGTGGGTAAAAAGAACATGTAGCTACTTACTTTGATGTCCGATAGAAGAATGGCAAGGTGCACTCCAAATGTCCCACTATAGTATTTCCCAACTAAACAGTCGTTCCACATCTATGTTGGGATAATAAAATCTTGGGCTAAAAATTCAACTGGTTTTGGTCTATCATTTCATATCGTCCATTCCAACTTCCAAACAGATACACCAATATAACGGGTGAGTAATAGGATTTACAAGAAACAAACAATATACCGTACTCATGATCCACCTCGTTGAAAAGGTTGATTCAATTTGTTCCAGTCCAAAAAAATGAAGTCAGAAGTCAGAATAGTTGCATATTAGCAAGCTGGGTGCAACAACTTACTCGCTACAAAGTTGGGATATAAGTACCTGGCCATCGCCCATAACTTCAATTATTCAACTTGAAGTGTATATGGGCATTTTACCTATCCCTCAGACGAAGGTTTTCAAAGGAAAAACTTCAAATAAGTCTAAGATGAACAGCAGTTATCAAGATCAAATAGTGAGTTACATGAAGGAAAGAATAAAGAACCACAGCTTATATCAGAGCTTTCAGATAACAAAGTTTATAGATGCGGCACAACCATGAGACATTGGCAAGCTGATCAGAGTGTCCCAAGTCTACTAGCAATGTTCTGAAAAGTCTCATGTTTCCACTAAAACCTACTTTAAGGAAACACAGACTAAAGAATTTAGAAAAATACTAATACATATAGGACATCCCGTTACGATACTCTCAGGCCTCAGCTGCTAAGGTATATGGAGTTATAAAGGGTCGTCATCATCCCTAAGAACCACAACTAATTCAGAAGTTCATATCATTGGACTTAGAGAGCCTCAAGGATGACACAAATTCAGTTAAACGGGTGACCTTATGTGAGTATCAAACTCGATAATCAACTACGTTTAACTCACATCTTTCTCAAAACTTTGAGCATACCAGAGATGTACCAAATGTTCAGCATTCGAAGCTTAGGCGTATGGTAGACATCTCATCTGCAACAGGGAAAACACCAAAGCCAACCCACGGCTCCTTCACAATCGCATAGCATCATAGATTATCAAAAATGTCACCCAATATCAGTTCAAATCGGACACTAAGAATCCTCTACTATTCTGAAGAAGAAAGTTAGTATGCACATCTCCAAATCTATTTGGGAATAGGCTTAAGATGCTGCCGGATTGTCTAATAATGCAAACATATAGATGTCATAGCTCAATTGGTAAAGCAAAATGACTACACAGTCACAAGAGAGTAAAATGTACATAGAAGTGTTCAATCTTAAGTATGCAACAGATAAAACTCCACATAATGTATCACATTACACCAATACCAAAGGTTTTATATTAACAGAAAATCTTTAGTTTCTCAATTACCCACGCGCCTTGAGCTCAGCAAGACGCCTGGAAAGATCATCCTCACTGACCTTTTCCTCATCCTTAGAAGATATAGCATGGCCGGCTGCTTGTGGAAGCCCCACAGACACCTCAAGTCCATAGTCATCAGCCACCTGTTGCATCAGGCTGCCCACCTGATCCTCTGGAGTCGACAGGGAAGTACTTCCAGCCATAGAACTCTCCATAAATTCAGCTTGAACCTCCATATTCACAAACTGACGCTCGAATGAATCCATCGTCTCCGACATTTTCTGTAGATTCCCTGTGTTGAGTGAAGACTCCAGTGATTTGACGATCGAGGACATTGACTTGCTGATCGTCGTCATCTTCGCCTGCGTACACAAAACATATCACAATTTACTACTTATATGTACAGAATCGAGATATGGACGCATGTGCGCCACTGCTTATATGTTGGATCGGTCTTTACCTGAGTGTCTAGGCGAGCCACAACGGCGTCAAGGCGAGACGAGAGACGGAGATAGTTCATCTGTTCGCTGCGCTTGCGGATGGCGTTTTCAGCGTAAATTCTAGCGCCGTCCATGTTACCTTTCTCGATGGCCTTCTTCACCTTGAGCTTCTCCGACTTTTCGTCCTTTTCGCATTTTCGGGATTGGCGTTGGAGGCTCTTCGATGTGAACTTGAGCTCCATGATCTGATTCATCAATTTCTCGGCGTTTCCCATTTCCTAAGCTTTGGTGATGGAGTCTTTCGATTATTTTTGGCGATTCTTCTCCTTTGATCGATCAATCACCTTTTCAATTTCTGAAAGTTAGGGTTTGCAGTTCTCCCTTTCCGATTTTGGATATGCCCACTCAATTTTGTAGGGCCAGGGACAATCGGGTCAAGTTTCTTTACTTCATTGCTAATTCTTTACTTGATTTTTTGATCCCTTAATTTCTGATGAATTTCGAGTTTGCTCCTCTTACTTTATGATTAAGCACATTAATCCTTCAATCAAATATCAATTAAAATGTGCCCTCCCGGTCCCAAGTTAAGGCAATTTTTAAAATTATATTACTCTCATAAATGAATTAACAATACATACTTAATATATTAGAAATAACTCAAAAAAAATCTTTCATCTTTAAATTGGTTCCTAAATTATTTCAAATTTAAAATTATTCCTCCATTAACGACACAATTATATCATGTAATTGCATTGTCAATGGAGGGACAATTTTAAGTTTAAAAATAAGTTGAATGACTAGACAAATTTGAGTAAATAGGAGGGGGATATTTTTGAGTTGTTTTTACTATGTTAAGAGCACTTTTTTTTAATTCTTTTTTGATAAATACCTGATGTCTTAGTTAACAAATTGTTAAACTTATCAATATTTCGCCTATTACAAGATTAAAGTACATATTTTTATTGATTGAAAGGTTAGATAGATTTAGTTAAATATCATAATGACTAAACATAAAAGTTTATGATATTTGAAGGACTAAAAATGCAATTTTCTTACTCGGTTATATCCTTTGCGTAGGATTTAAGAAATCAATTTCTTCTGCGAGTTGATTTTTTGCTACTCTCCTTTTCCTTTTATTGGGTCCTTGAATATTAGTGAGAAACAAAAGTTTTTTTATAGAATCTGGAACTCATTAATCAGAATAACTGCTATTTTTATAAAATCTCAAATAGAACGTATATTTTATCCCAAAATCTAGAAGATCTTCATGGTAGTAGCTACTTCAAAAAACTCCAGATATGAGCTCAAATAGCAAACTTTCTGGTACTCGAGGACATTGGGAAGGAAAAAAAATCAATCGCAGTTCATATAGCCTAGCCTAACATATTCTAGAATGGGAATCTAGGCCTGCCTGTTCCTCTTCTTGACACCAGATTTCGCAACCTTGAGACTCTTGTTCACAGCACTCAATCTTGCAAGGGATGCCTTCTTCAGATCTGGCCTGTAATAGTTATCTGCTACCTGTATCACATACAAGTTTATGCAAATTCAAGATTGTAACATCAGAAATAGTGAAGGCAAAGAAGAACTGCTGAGAAAAAATAATCAAATTACCTAACAAAAATACTAATGCTATAAAGATTTTTCAATGTACAGGTTTAATTCTAGCTATTGTAGCCCTCATGTACTATATATATAACATTGAGACGGCACTCTTCCAAGGAAACCATGCAGATTGACAGAATAATGAGAACATCTGAAGAAAAAATATGGCAAAATGAAAGGAACAATTTATGATGTGCATATTTTTCAGATAGCAAAAGGATTGAATCAACAATTCAAAAGGATGGAGGTAGATTCAACAACAATAACATACTCAGTACAATCTCACAAGTGAGGTCTGGGGAGGGTAGAGTGTAGGCAGACCTTACCTCTACCTTATAGAGATAGAGAGGTTGTTTCCAATAGACCCTCAAAGTTTAAAATAGAGGATTTCCAAGCAGTTTGATAGGGATTACATAAATGAGATTAGTAACAACAACGAAATACTATAAAATGAAGAGCAATACACAACCTACAACAGAAAGGTGGAAGCATATTCATTACATAGAATATGTCAAGCACAATTTGGAGAAAATGGTAAACAGTAGACAGTAATCAATAACCAGACATGTTTTAATGCTCAGATAACTCCAATTGCCAGCTCTCTAGAATGTGAATTTTAATTCGGTTTACAACTCCTTGTATTCATCCAAAAAAAAAACGTCATACAACAAATTACATACCATATCCCAAGTCTTTCGAAACAATCAAGGAGTGAACGATCAAACCCATGATCATTATAAGCAACTAATATGCAGCTTAAGACCAAACAAATTCATGTAAATACACACATTCTACTGGTCAAAAAGGACAATCACCTGGTTTGATACAGCCTTGGCCATGCGCCTAAACTCCTTCTTCATTACAGATTTATTCAGCAAACTTGAAGGCTTGTTCTGTTTCTTGGTCTTTGAAGTAGCAAGCAACACTGATTGATCTTTGCCTCCAGGCTGGATAGTCACAGTCTTCTTGTTTGCTAGGCCTACAAAGTCATGACAGCAGCAGTTTAACTAATGCTTAACGTGAGCAATGGAAAACTAAAACAGCTAAAACTAGAAATCTAACTCATTCAGCAATGCAATGTTCCATTCAATGACTATTACAAATTCAAGTTATTCTTTCATGTAAGAATATTCCATACGACATACTAACGGGCTTAAGAGGCTTATCCCACGTGCTAGGTGCTCTCTACCTAGTGCGGAGTAAGGGGACAGTGGACAGATACTATATGTAGCCTTCCCCTTTCATTTCTGCAAAGAGCCTCAAACTCGTAACTCACTTATGGTTCACCAAAAAGGCTACTCCATCATCAAGCCATGGCTTGGCCACATAAAACATACTAATGGAATATGGAAAATAGCTGAACTTCATTACAATTTGAATGTATACATAATATATTTCCAGTTTTCCAACATAACATTAAGTGCAAGATTTTACATTACACAGGAAAAAAAATATACACCACAAAACAGCTATCAGTTTAGCTCGAACAATAAAACATTTCCCCAAAACCTATTACCATGTACTACCGTATAAGCTCAAGGTACCACTATTTGCAATAAAAATCAAATTTGTTTAATCGACATAAGCACAGGATCATGTTTACAATACTAACCAGAATGCTTGTAAGAGTGAAGATTGTAAAGATTGTTAGGCTCTTTACTGAATACAAGACCGGCGGTACCATTACCAAACTCCTTCACCAAAAATGAGTTGTTTTTCTTAACGATCTCCCAAACCAGTTGCCCTGGAACTGTCGTCATTTTTATACCACCTACCCTGTCAATTGGATCACAAATTAAGCTTAATTAATCACGTCGATTGATCTGCAGAGAAGCAAAGATGCATTCGGGACTTACTGTGTAAAAGGGTCTGTAGAGTTTCGGTTCGACGGCCTGAACAAGAAGACGCAATAAACTTAAAAGGAAGACGGCAGTGAAACCCTAACATAAAACACTATATTACCGGAACTGCCCTCTCTATTTTATTTTATTTTTTACTTTTTCCAATGAGAAAATTATCATTTTTATCACATTTATGTTATTTTTTACAAAGTTTATTTGCAACTCTTATTTATGCTGCTTTTTACAAATAAAAAGGATTGAATAATTAAAATAATATTTATAATGAAGCACGAAACACTTAAAATTAAGGTGTGAGATTGGACGTTGTAGTTCATTAATTACATATATTATTTTATATTATATAACACAAAATATTTGTCAAGAAAATATACTATAAGATGGATTATCTTTATATGATTATTTCTTTTATTAAAATTTTATTTATATAATTATATTTATACGTAACAATACATAGATGATCTTGATGGATCATATCTTTTATTAAAATTATATTAATTTAGGCATGGAGAATATTTCCTTTCATGATCATCTTTTACGGTGTTATTATGATTTAAACACATAAAGTTTGTTATGACATGTGTTTTGGTTGCTGAATTACTCATTGAGAAACCTATAATTGAATTTATATGAATTTTACGGAGTAAATAAATAATAGTATAACGATAAAAAAAAAAATTACTCATTGAGATAACCTCTGATCGAGTTTATTAGTGTAGCCTAAAAGTCACTCAATCTATTTAATTGATTTTTCATTAAAATTTAATAATATGAAATTTTTATTTAAAACCAATTTTTATTTAAAAATAAAAAGAAATATATTTAAACCATTTTAACGACGCGGCCCATTAGAAATACAACATGTTTTGTGGTAACGTACCAAGATAAAAACAAGATTTAGATTAAATTTTAAATAACCAGATTGAGTTTGAGATTTGGAACTACAGTTAATAATAACTTAATATAACTTCAATTATAAATGATTCGTTAGGATAATGTTTAACCAAATTCAGAAAACAAACAATTTGATTAATTGACATCTTACTTTTGGAGTGAAATAACAAGAAAGAGAAATTTATTTCAAAGAGATTACTTTGCCTTTCCAAAGGTGAAACAGATTTTGAATCCAGCTGAATTAGGATTAAGAAGTATATAAAAGAAGTTAAAAATAACCATGCTACAAAATAAAAATAAGGAGAAGAAATAAGTTTAAATAGATATTTTTTTTCCTTCAATTTTTTTTGTTTTAGATAAAAAAAAACTGACATTAGCAAATCTTAATGAAAAAATTGATTAAACAGATTGAGTAACTTTGTAAGTAAACTTTAATAGTTGAGTGATTTCTGAGTTAAAAATCAAAGTTAAATAACTTTATAAAAGAAAATTTATAATTGAGTGACCATATGAGATGTTATCTCTAAAAGAAAAAAAAAAAAACGTCAAGCTCAAATAGAATTTCTATCATTATAACCACATATATATCATTGCAGATACAATAGTGTTCTCTCTTTTTTTTCTATTTTATGTTCTACAAATACTGTTATACCAGAAAATACACTCCAAATGTTTGTTAGGTTTCTTTCCAAAAGATCGATAGTTGGCCAAACTAGTCAAATTGGACCTTAAATTAGGTAAAAGAAAAAAAGATTGACGGCTAATAATTAGACACGTTAATATCGGTAATTAATTGTTCTATAAGTCGTTCACATATCAGAATCTACAGTTTCTTTTAATTTTCCACTCTACAACGTAACTAAGTACATTATTAAGTGCCTAGATAGATCATAGATGAACTAATTATCTTTGCAAAAGGACAATTCAAGACAAGTCTGACAATATTAAAACATTAGATTCATAATTCAGACGTCGTCTCGAGATTGAGTCTCTTTAAATATGAAACAGTCTTTGTTAACGAGCGTGTTACTCTCCGGTGTGAATCCGTAATTTTGATGACTTACGTGACATGTATAAAATGTTACAGTAGATAAGTTTTTTTTTTATGTTTACAAAGTCCTGTCGACAAATGAAATCAGTTTCTTTGTAATTAATCACATAAGAAAACCCGTACAATATAATTATGTGGAAAAGGGGATATTGGTTCAATTAGATTATTCAAATGATTCTGGCAATTAGGCGGCAGTAACAAGATTAGTATTCATTAGTGAATTAGTTCTAATTAGAAGAATAACTTCAAAAGGAAAAGTATTTTAAATTTATAGTCAAAATTTCCAGAAGACAATGAAATATATATTACTGAAATAAAAAGTACAAAGTATAAAATTGGAACTGAAATAATGAATTTTTGGCTAAAAATGATTTCAGGTTTAATTGAAGGAGGCGTTTGGTTGATTGTACTTTGTAGTATAATTAATCACGTCATAAGATACAACATAATATAATGCAATGTTTAGTTAGTGGTATAAGAAAAATTAAGTATCGCATTAAGTTGTGCATAAATTTATGTATGTGAGATTAAATATGAAATAAAAATATGTGTATTAGCAATACACAAATTTGACTATTTAAAGGACAAGAATGCTTTTAGAGAAAATAATTCTTGTATAACATTAATCCTTTCTTTAGTCATTGCATAATGATTTTTTTTTATTAATTACTATTACAAAACAATTAATTCATTATTAAATTCAGATTTCACCTCAAGAAATTAAAGGATATTCTCATGTTCGTAATTTGAAAACAAATTTCATAAATTAGTTTTTTGCAATGACAATAGATATATTAATTTGTACTTATATTTTTCTTCTACGATTTTCATCACATATATACTTTAATATTATTTATATCATTTTTAAATATTAATACTAATTAGCATGAGATTCAATCCAACACACATGTTCGAAAATTTCACTATATAAACCGAACGATACATAAGGTAGAGGTACAAGAGTTTAATTTCTATTCTAACTTGTAAAAAGTGACAGTTGACACCAAGAGATTGAATTCTTCGTAGACTTTTCATCAACTCTAGAAAATAGATTAAATTAGGCACCTTCTGACTATTAAATATTGAAGAAGAAAAAAACTTCCATTTACTTTTACTTTTTCATTTTTTCTTTTTGTACATGTTAATTTTAATTTATTAAAAAAATCATTTTATAATATTTTACTTTCAAATCATTTTTTAAAAATCTAATACGAAATATTAATTTATCAATCATTATTTCTTTAACTGCCTTTAAAGTCCCATGGCCATGGATAAGTAAGAGGGTGAGTTGAGAGTATACTTTACGTCCTAAATATAGATCATGCATTCCCAATTATAAAAAGGATGACTTTTAGTTTATTTATGTTACCAACTAACTTGGTTTATGTTGACTTTTCTCTATCCATGTTTTTTTATTTTTCTTATTTGGTGATTGATATTATAATGGAGCATGATTAATTTAAATTTATATTATATATAACTCATTTAGGAAAGTGCTCTCTATTAAAAACTTTTTTATATTTTAAGCTTGAAAATGGGACATATAATCAAGAGAAAAACAATCTTTATCTATGGTATAATCTGCACATGTATAACTAATTATATACTTCAAACTAAAATTTGATTAAGACTAAAAAAAGAATACAAAGAAATGTGAAGGAACAAACAACCAAAACATAATTGCTTAGAAACCTCTTGTTCGAAAAATAATGATAAGACTAGATTGATTATATATGAGAGTCAACACTCAACACATCTATTTTTATGTGAATTGAGTTGTTAATTCTTTAAATAAAACTATATATTATAATAAAAGAATACAAACTGACAATTTTATGATAAAGAGAATTTAATATTATTTTAAAATTATAGCTAATGTTTCCATATATAAATATCGCCTTCATTTGATATTAAGGAGCCTTTTTTGTTTCGGAAATTTTCTCTCACATTTTAAATATTTTTTTGGCGTAAAAAGAAAGTGAATATTTCCTTCCTTTTTTGTTTTATTCTTTTCAAAAATTTGTTTTTGCAAAAGAATTTTTAAAAATAGTAAGTGAAGTTTGGTTTGGTAAAAGTTTAAATTTTAAAACCTTTTGTGATTTTACTCCCTCCAAAATATTTTTTACTTTCGCCTTTCATGAGATTCAAATAACTTGTTGGTTATTAGTCAATTTCTAATTTTTACCAAAGAAGAGTTTATAATCTCTATTTAAACAATTTATTTACCCGCAAACAATTTGATCAACATTTTAACATTTTTTCCTCCACCATATTAATATACAAAAAAATTTACAATTTATAATTAATTTTATAAAATTTTAAAATATTAAATTTATATAATCTAATTTAGCTTCAGAAATTAGTCAAACTTACCTTAAAAATACTCATTTTGAAAAGGCTAAAACCATTAAAATTTTGAACAAAACGCCACAAATCGGAAATTTCAAAGGCAAAATTAAAAGACAATTATGTGTACAGAAAAGGACGCCTCCATAATAAAACCCCATGAGAACAGAACATCAACATTGGGAACTGTGCACACACTTCCAATAAATTTCCATAGAAATTTTTATTTCAAGATTTGTCTACTCTGCGAAAACAAGAACCAGTTTTCTTCTTCAAACCCAAACGTCTTTAATAATAGCTTGGATTTTAGTTTTTATCTTCTTTCTTTTTCTTTTTCTTTTACTTGTTAATGACAAAATAGCAGCTTCACCTATATGGATTTTGATAATATCTGTTGAGATATTCTGTTTTAAATTTTAAAAGCTTTGCTTATTTAATTAATTTTCTTAATGACTAATGTGAAAAAATAGAATTGAGAGAATTTTTTTTCCCAATTTGGTGTTCAATGAAAGTTGAGTTTGGGAATATGGGGATTTTGGAGCAGGGCAAAGACAACAAGCCTTTATCATTGAAAGTGCTTCAGTTTCTCGTGTTGTTTTTGGGTTTAGGAATTGCTTTATCAATTTTAAGTATGTGTATGCTTAGATTTGCAGAATTGAAGAATGTACTCCCTGTGGTACAATCGAGAATTAATCCATGTTTTCAACAACAAAATAGTTTAGAGAATTGGATTAGGCCTCTATCAAACTTGCATCATTCAATGAATGATGCTGAGCTTTTCTGGAGAGCTTCATTTGTTCCTCAAATGAAAAATTTGCCTTTTAAGAGAACGCCTAAAATCGCGTTCTTGTTCTTAACTAGGGGATCTCTGCCTTTGGCTCCGTTGTGGGAGAGGTTCTTCAAGGGGAATGAAGAGCTCTATTCAATCTACATTCATAATTTTCCATCTTACAAACCTGATTTCCCAACTTCATCTGTGTTTTATGGCAGGCAAATTCCTAGTCAGGTAATGTGATTGTACAAATTTTATTCAAAATTATGCACAAAATAGTTTCCCTAACTTTTGAATTGTGTGAATCATTACGTCTTCAACACATCTCCTCACGTGAGAGGTTGATATATATGTTTTGATGTCATGTCGAAGAGTGTTACCATCTCATTTAAAAGTGTTTAAGCCTTTAGAGATAGCAGAATTTATTTACGTAATTATGTCTTCAATAGTGACATTTTCCGGAAGAGTATCTAGCACCACTGTTTGTCAGAAATATTTTCATTTACAGGGTGAAGTTTATTTGCTTCTTATATTAGAAGATTGATTTGAGTTATTTTGGTGACGCAAGGCTGCAACTTTCTGATTCCATTTTTCCATATCCGTATGTCAAAAGATATTTGTTGATGCCATTTCCATGTTTTTGCAACATTTAGTGATCCGAGTTGCTTTAGTATTCTTCTAAACGTTGACTGATGAGTCTAGTTTGATTCCAATTTTTTTCAACAAAAAAAATGACTTTTTGAAATAACAATTATGAGTTGAGTGATCATCTGAAATCACCTCTGAGTCTATTGTACTTAGTAGTAATATGTATTCTGGTCATAATTGTGTGGCTTTCATTTCGCGTAGGTGGCAGAGTGGGGGAAAATTAGCATCACTGATGCTGAAAGACGGCTTCTTGCTAATGCATTGCTTGATATCTCCAACGAATGGTTTATAATCCTATCAGAGTCGTGCATTCCTCTCCACAACTTCAGTGTTATATATCGCTACATATCAGAATCCAGGTACAGCTTTGTGAATGTGTTTGATGATCCTAGATCTGTTGGAAGAGGGCGTTACAATTGGAAGATGTCACCTGTGGTTAAAATCACTCAATGGCGAAAAGGATCTCAGTGGTTTGAAGTTAACAGGAAATTGGCTGTTGACATTGTTACAGATGAGGTATACTACCCCAAATTTAAACAGTTCTGCAAACCATCATGCTATGTTGATGAACACTATTTCCCAACAATGCTGCACATCCAATCTCCTCATCTCCTGACAAATACGAGTCTCACTTGGGTAGACTGGCATAGAGGAGGTGCTCATCCTGCTACATTTGGAAAGGCTGATGTTACAGATAAGTTTATCAAGGAACTTTCGGAAGGCCAGAGGACATGTGTCTACAGTAACCAGACGACTTCATATTGTCTCCTTTTTGCTAGAAAATTTTCTCCTAGTGCATTAGACCCTTTATTAAAACTCTCGTCCAAGTATCTAGGCTTCTGAAATTCCATTGCTTTGTGATCTGATATATTCAAGTATAAAAATCAGCCTTCGGCCACATGATTGCTGAAGGCCTGATGACATGATAGACATTGTCATGTTATACTAAAGATATATCGATATTTATGATCATGATGATAATATTATATGAAATCCCAGTATTTAATATTTGAGTTGGATGTCTACTGTACTGGCATGTATTGACTTTTTCACATCTATCACAATTTAGATGCTCTATTTGCAGTATGATACATCAATACTATTATGAATCACAACACCATTTGTGGAAACAAAACTGAACTTAATTATTGTTGACACAAGGGAATGATCGACACTAAAGTTTTGTTCAACAAAGGGTTGTAGGGAATCATTTACATACTAAGACTATTATGTGTGTAGAATCAGTAAACTAAAGAAAGCTACTTGCGGCATAGCTTCCAACAGAAAATATCAAAGATGTTAACAAGTTATCTCATCGTGCCACTTACAAGACATTGTATATATTATGCTACATGCCACAGATGCCTTTGGCAAGAAGTTTGAATTTTACATTCTGCTGAAAGATAAGAACATCAACATATCCTTCCTCCACTAACTTCCACCTTAATTTCATTTCAGAGAAGTTGATCTCTTCTTTTAACTAAGAAAACATTTTTAAGACTGTACATTCTCATGTATCCTTACTGCCGTCCTACACATTTAGCAAGTTTCCAGTCAATTTACAGAGTCAGAAAGTATAATGGAGCAGGATGATTGAAAGAGAAAATCAAGAGAAGGAAGAAATTGTAGAAAAAGAATGAACCTGTATTGCTTTTCACTTTCCATTAGTATATATACAGTAAAGAACCTTTAATCCAAGAGGTAAACTATAAAATGAGGGAAATTTAGATAAGGGAAAACATACAGAAGAAAGGGCTTCTCTTACAACATTAAGTTGTAAGGTTTTGCATACTAGTAATTCATTTTCCTTTCTTCTTGTATAGACCTAAAAATCCGCGCTGCAGATTCAGATGCTGACTTTGGGTTATGGGGCACAACCTTGATGACTTGAATTTGCTGCTCCGTGTCGTTATCTTGAACTGGTTGATCTGAACCTTTTGCAGTTGGTGTGACAGGAAAAAGAGAAAGTGCACCCTTTTGCACCCTCTCAGGAGGACTACTTGCAGTACTTCCTTGCATGTCACTCCCTCTATCCGCCTGAATGATTCGATCACAATCTGACATGACCGCGCTCTTCTGGCATGATATGTTGCATGATTTTTGATGAGGCCTAACTAAGTTGACATCATGCATAAATTGACTATTCTCCTTCTCACTTGACCTGATTCTGGAAAGTGGATTCATTTGCTCGATAGCTGAACTTGAAGCAGATGGCTTTATCACAGGCATGGAATACGGTTGAATGCAGGATGGATCAAAGAGTGCAGGACCAGGAAAAATCCCAGCACCTTGCTTGTGGGAAGTTGGTACACTATAAGGCACATTCGCGAAGTCTCCACCTATATGTGGAGATAGGGTCACAGGCCTGACACTACCATAAGCTGGCGCTATGATCCCTCCAGGCGGTGGACAAGGTCCTGTGTAAGGTTTATAAACAAGTCCTTCAGAAGGTGACCTTATTGGAACTAACCACTGATATCCAGGAGGTGGCTGGAAGGATCGAGGTGCTAATTTTGGATCGGATACAAAAGATCTCGATGTTGGTGTCCCTACATTTAGTTTTTGAGATGACTGCTGTGGTATATTCTTCTCATCATTCTCTTTGCGGAGGGGAAGATAAACATTATCTGCCGTAAGCTCAAAATTGTTTGGTTTTGTAGAAATTTTTTGTTCCACCACAGGAGGTTCAAGAAAATCATCACATGGCAAATTCTTCAAGGAGGAAAATTTGATAGAAGGTTGGTGGACATAGAAGTTGTCTTTGATAAATATATCTGGTGATCTGGCCATCATTTTCTGAACCTGCAAAGATGCTAAAATAAGTAAGTTCTTCCAAAATTTAAGCAAAACACTAAAAAACCTCCTTTACCTCCTTCTACTTATTGATTTTATTGCACTTGCACTTTGCCTCTTCAAGACAACAAAAGAAAAAGGCAAATCTAACTAATAGAAGTCTTTAAAGTACCTTTGTTAGTCTGTGTAGCTCAAATAGTTGTATTGCAAAGATCCGCTGCTGGCTGAAAAATAGTGAAACACAAGTTAAATGGTAGATTTCAGAAAAAATATTGGAAGAGGAAACAGAATAAGATCAGCCTAACATTATTATTTCTCAGAAATTTGTTGAAGAATATGATTTTAAGGTTTATGCAAGTGAAGCAGTGATGACAACAAACATAGACCTAGAGGCTAGACTAACATGAAACTTCATATCGATAATTACAACTGAGGTTCTTATTTAAGTATGAATATGGTGTTTATGCCAGTTTGAGTACTTTAGTTTTCATCTACTTTTATAGGTCATAGTTCCCGAAGATAACACCTTTAAGAAGAAGAAACAGATGTAATGGAGCGAAAAGAAAAATATATGATATGAACATGCATGATATAGGTTGAAAGTAGACAAATTGTGATCAGCAGATATCTTCGACTAACCCCTAGATCAAGCCACACATTTTCATTTCTACTGCCATGATAAGTTGGATGTACATAAAAGATGACCAGTTAAAGAGACTTACTGTGCAATGGTTCTTCTTGTTTTCCAGAATAATTCTTGACCTATCAATGCTATGACATTATTTGAAGACATTTTTTCTACTAATCTAGAGTTCAAGGAGGAAGCTTCTGAGATCCCTTCACTTCTGTCTTCACCTGCTAAATCTGGAGCCCCACTAATCTGGTCTTCAGGACAGTCAGAAGAGGATTTAACTCTCTTCGGACTCTGATGGCTGTCTCCGTGAGGCAGAAAGGAACACGACGGACCTTCCATTATGGAAGCACATCTCTTAATCGTGGCATCATCATGCTTCACATCAGTAGCATCTTCTGCAGCCTTCCTTTTGTGTAAAATCCAAGAGTCTTCAACAGATTCAGAATTAGAATCACTACATCTATTCAAGTCACCTACTAGACCACATCTATTTTCCGGAGCACTTGATACAAATGATTTACTAATATTTAGCTTGCCATGTCCTGGACTTGGAGCTTCATGCACCATTGTCGTCTCTATAGTTGACAGATGAGGAGCAGGTAGTTTAACACAATGTTCTCTCTTTTGGTACTTTGCTAGATCTCCAGCTTGACTTATACTATGCTCCCTGCAATTTAGTTGCATCCTGTCTGTATCCTTATATTGCTTTTCGAAAACGCTTTGAAATTTCAAAGAAGGTTTTGAGTTTGATATAACCATTTTTTCCTTGTCTGCACTTTTATGTATGTTACCATGATATAGAGGTTTCCCTGATGTGACAAAATTCGGACCACAAAAGTCATTTTCCCTTCCTGACTTATTGGCAGAAGGGTTACTATTATAGTATGGTAAACTGTGTGGATGAATAGGATTAAGATGAGATGTAGCACGCAAATTCCCTTTAAGACATAAAACTTGAGGATTTAGCGACTTGACTGGTGGAACATCAGGATGTCTCATAGTAAAGTTCATCCCTCCAGAAGAAAACGGAGGTATCTCAACCAAATGAGAAGACTCAGATGAATTGTGGAGAAAATAATTCCTTTTGTTGCAACCAACCTACAGGGTGTTCAAGAGCTCGTGTGAGGAGATCAAATGGGACAGCATAATGAACCTTGTTGGTGATATCAGTCATAATTGGTCTTAAGTATTCAAGAAATTCTCATCTAAGGAAACACACTGCATAATCTATGAAGCAAACGTACAATTTTCTAATACCTTGAGTTGGCAATGAATGAAGAGGATAAACAGATTCACTCAATCTGAAACAGCACAAGCAATAAGTAAACAAAAGGAATGGAAGTAGATTGAAAATCCAAAGGTTTGGGATGATGAAAACAGGAAATATTTCAGTATATTCTTCTAATATAGTTTACCTCCTATTTCTAAGACCATACGAATTGCATAGATTATTTGTGTTCATCACATACGAAACTCAAAAGGACAAGTTATCACAATTCTACCAAACAACATACTACCAATACTTGGAAGTCCCTCGGAAGAACACACTAAATTAAGTACTTACAAGACTAGAAGATGCTGCAGGAATAGAGTTTCCACTATTAGGCGGGAGAGGCAGTATTGGCATGGTTGCAGGGGTAGAACTAGAGGTGAAACTTTGAGGCGATCTAGATGACTGTTCACAAAGAGCCATTTTGTTTCTCGGAGCTGCTCTTGGACCTCCTCCTTTATCTGCATCATTTATATGTAATCTAGGAAACAAAGGATCCATATGCCTCTCTTCCTCTTTTTCTGTCTTCATCTTTTCGTTCTGCTTCACGTGTTAATTAAGATTAAGATGAAGCCTACTCTCTGTATATATGCTAAGATTAGTAACACAAAATTTCACTACCTTTCCATTTCATAGCTCACCACTTACAATCCAAATTCTGTTCCACCACAACAATTAGTCATCCCACCTCAAAAGATCGATTCTTTTGACTGTAAATCAGTAGCAATAAGCAAAACCACATGGAATTACAATTCAATCTTGATGCAAGAGAAAGAAAAAAAACATATCTGTCTGTGATACAAAAGAGCAAATTCTTCGACTTCCTCGAATAGAGGATCACATAAAACAATGTGGAAAATGAAGATAGCAAATATAAAGAGGAAATCTTAGAAGAAGATCAGATCAACAAATAGATGAGAAGGAGAATAAAATGAGGGGAATGTGGGGTGGCTAGAGAATTAGTGGAACTTCCATGAGTAAGGGAAGTTAAAAGGCAGAGAATTAGCAGTAGGTAAATACATTTAAAAATTAAAAGGAACATATAAATAGTGACTGAGTCGCTCTCCTTTTCTTTCTCTCTTAAGGCAAATGCCGAAACAACTGTGTACGCGTTATCGAACCACATGTAAGAAATTGTCCAATCTTTTTACGAAATATCTGCCAAATCTCACCATACGCTTTTTCCTCAAAGGACTAAAAACTTACCCGAACCCGCCGCTTATTATATCGCATAAACTATTTTCTACATTAATATATTCTTATTCAATAATGCGTTTTCTAATAAATGTATGACGTGTATTTTTTTTTAATTCGGAGTTTTAAAAGGCTATTTTGCAACTTTTCACATGTTAATTAATTTGCTTTGTATTGGTCCGAAATCTAAAATATAAAATCAAATGTGTAAGTGAAGGAATTAAAGTTTAAACAAGTGCATCTCCAATTCAAACTTCAAATATTTGAATTCTCCTTTTGTATTTTATGTTCCACAAATTTTATTCTTTCGCAAATATATGTATTAATGTTTGGATTAGCTTTCTCTAGTTTGAGTTGAAAAGGCAAAAGAAGAGAACCTTCTTTGTTTCTCTTGTGTCATATTTAAGGTGCATGTGGAAACTAATTCAAAATAAGCTAATGAAAGTATGACTCGTTCAAGCTTAACTCGTTAATTTTGCCGTCTAATAGTTGAGTCGATTTGTGCTAAATATGTAGCCTAAATACGAGTGTCAATGAATATAAGGTTGAATGTGGAAATCAACAAAATAAACTCATCAAAATATGATCCGTTCAAGTCATCCATGTCAACTCGATAATTTGCCGTTTAATAGTTGAGTTGATTTGGGCTAAATATATAGCTGAAATATGAGTGTCAATGAAGATAAGGTTACGTTGAATGCAGAAACCAATAAATAAGCTTATCAAAATATAACTCGTTCAAGTCATTCATGTTAACTTGATAATTTTATCATCTAGTAGTTGAGTTGATTCGAGGTAAATATATATAGCCCAAATATGAGTGTTCATAGACGTGCATGAACGCCACCTTTAATGTGTTTTAAATTTATGACTCATAATACTACACATGATTCATAAAAGATACATAATTTCGAAAGAAAACCTGTTTGGACGCTCTAATCTAAGTTGTACCCATTGACAGACCTCCTCCGCCACCAAATTTTATATGTATATATTTTAACTTCAAAATTTGACGATACCACTTTGCACTACTTGTCGTCTCCATTATTTCATCACCATGAAAGAGCCATAATCACCAAATAGCATACATAACCTTCACCTTAACAAATAAATCATTGCATTTATAATCATGGGTCAATTGACAATGGAAACCGTCTAGTTATAATTCAAAAGAGAGTTGAAAGTTGAAAGTTTGTACATTCCAAATGGTACGATTGTATCAGCCATTAATCTTTTTAAGTAAAAAAATGTCTTGGGTGGCTTGGGATTCCTTGTATATCTAAAGTTGTATAGGCTATAACATCCGAATAAAAATATCTAATTTAGAGAAAAATGTTAATTTTTTTTATCTTCATAAGGTCAAACTTCAAACAAAAATCCCCAAAGTAATATAATATTTTGATTGGAATCGCGTACCTTTGAAGTTATGCTAGAAACGGATATTTGTAAAAAATATTAGCAATGGAATTTTTGTCACGTTATTAGTCTTCTACTAAATACAAGTGCGACACTTAACAATTTGCTCATGAATTGCTAAGAGAATGGTACAAAGAAACTTGCTCACGAATCACTAAAAGAATGGTAGAAAGAACATAAGAGGATTGATAGGAATAATTGAGTTGTAGAACATTTTAATTCATTTTCGCCGGATGATTTTACAAATGAATGTCCATCTATTTATACTACCCATGTAGAGGCTAAAGTGTAATAATAATTTCTACATAAGTCCCTACATAAATACATTTAGGTTCTTTCTCTAAAACTCTCTACATGCCTAGAATATTCTAGAAATCTTCTATTCGAATCTATAATCTTTCATAAAAAATCTTCATATTTATCTAGAATCATCGACAAAAAATAGTTTTTATCCTATGCAAGCCCTCCACATGGATAATTTTGTGTCATATGGCACTTATGTGTGAAAGATGAACGAACTAATCAAGCGAATTGAATGAGGTCATTTGCACTTCCGTCCCTATTTTATGCTGGTTTTTAATTTTTGTCATTCTTGACAAATAACTGTCACACTCTTTTTTGGCACGGCGGAAAGGTTTTTCCAATTAAAGTGATGTTAGTGATTAGGGATTATTTTGTTTTTTTTTCAGAGTTGCCACTTAGAATTAAGTTATGGTGTTTCAAGTCACCTTTTTTTTTTTTTTTATCCCTAATCAAAAGGAAATGACTCTTTAGTTTGGTCTGCGAATTAGAAATTTGGGTAAGAAATTCTGTTGACCGAGGGAAAGGTATTATGCCTTCCTCGTGTCCCGTGGTTCTAGCACGGTCGCTTTTATTGACTTATACTTGACTTAAATTATTTTTTGATATATTATTACGGGCCATGATTTGTTCGCATTTATATTATTTGTTGAACTTTTATTTGGTCTCAACCTAGATGCGTAACTGCATTCTTGGTCTTGACATTTAGAGGCATAGTTGTCTTTCTTCGCATCGCACCTAATAATTTTATCTATAAGTTTTATGTTAAATTAATGAAAGTTAATTATATTTTTTGGACAAGGTGTGTCACCGCATCCTTGAGTTTTTTTAAATGTCTCAAGAAAGATGTGTAACCACATTCTTAATTGAAACCGACTTTTGAAACAGATCATATATTTTAATATTTTATCTATTACTAGAAAATTTAAGCGTATTATTAGTGATTAAACTACCTCTACTATTTATATTTATAAACACTATTTACATAATAAAACTCTAAAATCTTAAACAAATATAAAGTTATTTCATATTAAAATTCGACATAGATGCATTTATATTTTTAGTATATTTACAAGTCATGACAAAAAATATTAAAAAATAAAAATTGTGTAACTCTTCATTTCTTAATTTTTCTAGGATGGACATTTTTAATTTTAGATGAAGTTGACTAAATAAACTATTAGAATATTTTTTTTAGGTATTTGATAAATTTTGGTTGGATGCAAGAGATACTTAATTAATAATAGCATATGGTACAAGATGAAAAACAATGAGATTAAACACACATAAAATTTGAGCAACTTCATAACATTGAAATCAAACACTATATAATCATGAAAATAAAATTATACAATAAAAATTAAATGGTACCTCTTGCGAAAATTCAATTCACGAAAATGAAACAATCCTAATAAGAAACTATGAACTCGAAACCACGAAAGTGAATCTCGACTTCAACTTTTGTTTGTGAGTGAAAGAAAAATATAAATTAAATGTGAGTATGTTTGCTGATTTTTCCTCTTCCTGCTTGTTGGTTTTTTCCCCCTTTTGTACATCTTCTGTACGTTTTTGTGTGTGTTGTTTTTTTAGTAGTGTAGGTGTGTGTGAATTGGTGTGTGTTTTTTCTTTTTCTTTTTTTTGGTTTCTGCATGTTTTTTGTGTATTGCTGGTGCGTGTGTGTAGGTATATGTATAGGTGTCTGTCAATATGTGTATTGTAGTGTTAATATAGGTAGTGTATGTGGTGTTGTAGTAGTGTTGTGTAGATGGTGGGGGTGGTGAGGTGAGTGGAGTTGAAGTGGGGTAGTGTAGTGGGTAGTGGGAGGTTACTTTTTTTTAGTTTTCTTTAATTAATATATAGCATATAATATAACATAATAATAACAATATTATTTAATTATTTTTTAAACTAACAAAATTAAGTAGCTAATAATAATATTAATTAAGAATTATTAGCTTATTTATTAAACTAAAAATAAAACATATATTTTTTGTTATTTTCAAATTTCTATTATATAGAAGAGCCAAGTTGATGACGACCAAGGGCAAATTTGTCATTTCATAAAAATTCTAGAATGTTTGTTTCTATGTTACTCCCTCTATTTCTAATTACTTGTCCACTTTTTCTTTTATAGTTGTCCCTAATTACTTGTCTATTTTGACAAACCAAGAAAGGGCAATTTTTTTTTTACCTATTATACCCTCAATTAATTACTTTGAAAAAGGTAGAATTTTTTGAAAATCTTAAGTTTTAATTCATACACTTCATAATTAATAGAGATAAAATGGTAAACTCACTATATCAATAATTATTTTCTTAATAGATGTGTTAATTTAAAAGTGAACAAGTAATTAGGGACAGCGGGAGCATGACTTATGGCATCAAAAAAGTGGTAATAGATTTATAATGATAGTACGACCAAATATTTTTTTTTAAATGTCATGTGTATCCTAATGATGTGACATTTAATATGGAATCACACTTTTATATTAAGACATTATAATTTATTTTAAGTAATATTCTTCTATATCATAAAGTAAAGAACTTCATACTATGAGGTCACATAAAAATATTCATACCAATTTTTCATAAAACATCAAATTTGTAAATTTTCATAATAAAATAAATTACATATTACAATAAGTAAATAAATTTATAGTGCGAAATTTCTTTACACTAATATGTATATGACATAACTTTATTTAAATATATAGTTTGTACTCCATTTTTTCATAAGTAATTTTCAACTATAAGTAAATTATATCTTATAATTTTCATGTTGTTTCATTATGGTAATTAACATATGACATATGTCTATAAATCGAAATAGTTCTTATTTCCTTAAAATACATTACGTAATTTACTTTTATTTATATATACTATATTAGGTATGGAATATTATTCCTTTTTTTTTGTAATTGAAAAAATTTAAAATATATAGAATTTATGTAAAATAAGTTTCAAATGTTTATTATTTTATCATTAGTTGATGTTATTTAATTAAAATGTTTTATAAACAACTTTACTAAGCTACTATAATTTCTATCACGTAAATTTTGTAATATTTTTTTATTCTCTTCATACATTATTTCATTATGGATAGTACATTGTTTCAACAAGGATGAAAATTCCTTTGAAATTCTCTTTGTTGCTAAATGTTTTATTGATTTTGTCTAAGAAAAAGCCCAAAATAGTACCTTATTTTGGAGGTAGGCCTCAATGTCATCCTTGATTTTTCATATGAAGCAGTAATAGTCTCTCGTGTTTATAATATTACTGCATTTTTTGTTTCTCCAAGACTTTTGCCTATTTTTAATATTGATTTTGTCCACAATTTTATGTATGTAATATTCAATAGTATTTTTATATTTTTTTGCCGTTGCAAGAAAAGAAAGTTTGTACTATTGCACGTGAAAATTATGTGATGAACCTCTTGATTTTAACTGCAATACATTTTCTACTAAACAAAACAAGGTGTTCCACTTCTCACCTTCTCTCACAAAAGCTATTATTCTAAATATATAAAAAGACGATTGAACATTTCATACATAAATTGTGGATAAAATCAATGTTGAAAAATAGACAAAAAAGCTGTGGAAGGATCAAAAGTGCAGTAATATTGCAAATATGAAGTACTATTACCGCTCCATATGAAAACTCAAGAAGGACTTTGAGTCCTAACCCAAAGATAAGGGACTATTTTGTTTCCTCCATTTCAATTTTATATGACATCATTTGACTTGACACACAGTTTATGAAAGAAATAATTAAAAAAAATATTATAGTCTAAATATTCCTTGACCATTTGTATGGCTATAAATAATTTTGTTAGCAGTAAAATGAGTATTTTAAAATTACATTATTTTCTGTTATGAAAATGTGAATTCTATTTGCAACGTATAAAAAGAAAATTGTTCCACATTAATTGAGTCTAAAAATGTATTTCTGAAAAAATAATATGGTCCGTTTAATTTTTATCAAAAAGGTGATAAGGACCGTCCTCCTTCTTCACTCTTATCCATAACAAAAGTTTGATAATATAAATAACTCTTCTACCTAATAAAAGCTTGATAATACAAAGAGTTTTGAAATAGGTTATGAATAAATACCAATGTTATTATTATTTGATTCAATGTATGTGTTATACATAATATTAAAATGAGTATGAGAGATATATTTTTAAATTTTAGTTATGGAAACTTAAAAAATTTACAAGTTTCAATTAATTTAGTTGAAATAGAAAAAAAAAATTATTATAAAGTGCAATTCATTCTATCTCGTGTTTTAAAATATTCATGATTAATATTTTTTTTAAAATAAACATATATAATATAATAAAATTACATAAATATACAACTTAAGATAATCTCTATTCCCTCTCAAATACATCTCTATCCTCTTGGACATATTCCTATCCCCTTGCATCCATCCCTTTCCCCCTCTCGGATACATCCATTCCATTAAATAATGTATCATTTGCAATATATCGGACAACCAAGAAATGTATCCAAGAGCAATAAAACTCAGGGATTTTTGTAATTGAAGAAACTTTTGAAATAAGAAGTAATTAACCCCCAAATGTAAGGAATTTTTGTAAGTTATACTATAATTTAATATTATAATATTGGTCCCGTAAACGGGCCTTTAAATATCTAGTCTTTTAAAATAAACTTACTAAAATAAGACAAATCCAAAATATCTAACTTAAACATAAAGAAATATTTAAGGAATAAAAACTAGTGTAAAATCTGATGTTCAGTCAAAAATTACGTGTCTACAGTTTGCCCCTCTTTGACTAGAAACACGAAGAGTTTTCAGACAAAGAAGTAGACAAAGCGACAAGTTTTGACCGGACTCTTATTTGAAAGAAAAATATGTGATCGAGTCCTTGTTTTGGACAACCTACATATCCCGGGTTGTAAGGAAATCAGGTCATGTGTAGTTCAAGGAGATGAGGTGATGAGTTGGAAGTTAAATGAGGTTCCATCGAGGTTCCAGGTCGCGACTCTTATCCTTACATAAAAAAATGAAAGATAATAGTCAAATGGAAAATAAAAGTACAAGCTCCTATCTATGCAGCTTCTCTTGAATCTACACTTGAGTCTTGACTTTCAGATATCACCTTGATTTTTTGGGTGAATATCTTGATCTTGAACTGAATTCGATGCTTAACTTGCCACTTAGAGTGAGTTTTTGGCACTCTTCGAAATGACAATTTGAATATGTTCTTGAATGACATCATGTTTTTTTTTTATCAGAAGCTGAATAGAAATAGATGTCAGGAAGTCAGGCTGCTACATGCCTTGAAGAAGCTGATTTTGGCTATCATGGGATTGATTATTCTGAAAATAGTTGAAACTTTGTTCTTGAATTTCAAGTCCATGTTTCTCTTGAAGAAACTTGAAAACCATCACAAACAAAAGAAATAAACAAAAAATTTGTCCCAGTTTTCACTAGAAATTTTTTGTGAGTTATTAGCAAATGTGAATTTTCAAAAAAATAAACTCAGACTAGAAAGTGTTTATATTAGGGGAAAATAAAAAATAAAGGTTTCAAATTAGGAAGTGTTTATCTTAGGAGAAAATGAAAAATAATAGTCTCAGACTAAGAAGTGCTTATCCCAGGAGAAAATAAAAATAACGTCTCAGACTAGGAAGTGTTTATCCTAGGAGAAAATAAAAAAAATAACGATCTCATATTAGGAAGTGTTTATCCTAGGAGAAAAAAAATAACGGTCTCAGACTAGAAAGTGTTTATCCTAGGAGGAAATAACTAAATCTCATTATGTATGGGGTCTTGATAATCCCATTGTTCAGGGGGTCCTGCTAATTCCATTATGTAGGAGGGTCCTGCTAATCTAAATTCCATTATGTAGGAGGGTCCTGCTAATCCCATTATGTAGGAGGGTCCTGCTAATCCCATTATGTAGGAGGGTCCTACTAAACTAAATCTCATTATGTAGAGGGGGTCCTAAAAGTGTTTATATTAAAATGTATAAAATGACTAATTGTATCCGAATTAGATGGCAAAAAAAGGAAATGTTTGCTGCGAATTACAATTAAAATAAATTATGGCTATAACATTTAATTTAAATTAATAATTTGTTATTTCATACAATTTTCCCATAGTCTAACTTCAAACACGAAATCTTACAACTTCAATCACAAATACTTTAAGTTAGTTCTAAAGCAACTAACCTTAGCATATCTATATATATGACCACGTGTGACATAGCTACTTTTTAGTTGTGTTAATTATTATCTTTGCTCTAGTGACTTGAACTTACAACTTTAAAATTAAAAGTGAATAGAGTTTATCATCCAAGCAACTCTCTTTTATATCAGATATAGATAATTATGTATTAGTTTCATTATTAACTCCATCAGCTCGCCTTATATTCCTCCTACAATTATTTTACACCAAGGTAACTTTAAACGTAAAAGGACTTATTTTGTTATTTTCTTGAAATGTCACGCAGGTGGTAGGTCCAATCACACTGCCAAGGAGTGGGCAAAGTTTGGCAAATTTTAGGAATACAACGGTAAGTAGAAATATGCAGTGAACTAATAATGTACTAGCAAACAAGATGTAGTTGGGATAGGGTAGATGCTTAATTAGCTAAGTTACTTCTCCAGAAAAAATTGAGAAAGTGACTGAACCGTACCAGATCACCCACCTACAACCTGTTATGGACAGTGAATATGACACACTCTGACTTTGTACAATGCATCTTCATCAAATCAAAGAACCCTCATGAATTCATTTCATTTCTAAATCTCTTATTCATCAAAGGAATATAATGTAGGCCTGTTCAAAATTGAATTGAAAATAAGTTATAAGGTTAATGATATTGGGTAATTGGTTTAGTGGTTTCACCAAAGGTTTGATTTTTTTTACTATCGAGTTATTGTTTTGATTTTTTTTTTTAATGGGTTAATTGATAGTAAATTAGATAATCATATTTTTACCATTTGGAATATAACGTCCTTGACTTAGAGTTTGGTTTCATATTTTTTTTGCTGACGGTCTCAAACACTCGGATATTATATAATGTGACAGAGTTTGATTTTGAGCAAAATGCATTCTGTCAACTCATGTGCATGATTCATTTGGTTTGTCACCTTGTTTCTAAGTGAATTTTAATGTTTTTTTTTTGTCAAATCTTAATTGTTAGATCGATAACTGAATTGATAAAAATTGATGACCGATAAATCAATAACCGATAAGTCAATATTTTAATGATTTTATAACAATTTGACATGCCTACAAATTGATAAAACGAATCAATAAACTTCAAAATCAAATCAAATCGAACGATTGATGCGCAGTCATAAAAGTTACAAGTGAGTCCACCAGCAGATTTAGAATGTTGTTAATGTGCGTTTATCACACAAGTCTTTTTTTTTTAATTATATCCAATCGAATAAATTAAATCAAATTTATGTGATAAGAAAATAGGAGACAATATTGAACTATTTTAGGATCAACCAGCTCATGCATATCATCGTATCTGCTGACTTCAAGCAGATCCTTACTATTATATGAACAAGCACTGGCATATGTCACGTTCCGCCACTTTACAGTCAAATTTTGCATCCGGATAGGAGCGGAAGAGTCTAGAGTTGTGGAGAGGTTTATAGAGAACTCTAGAAGTCCTTAGATTTTTCAAGAAGGCTTTAGAAATCTATAGGTCTTTCCTTGGAAGACTCTAGAATACCTTAGATATTTTCTTGGAAAGCCTTAGAATTTCCTAGAAAGTGTAGAGATTTCTAGAAAAGGGACCAAAGTGTAAATAAGTAGGGACTTATAAAGTAATTTTAAATTACACTTTAGTCCTTAGATGATAGTATAAATAGAGGTGTCATTCATTTGTAAGACATCCAAGCTTGAAACAAACAACCAAGCAAGTATAAAGCATTCTCCAAGTAATACAAAGCCTTCTTCCAAATCTTTCTAAGTCTTTCCTTTCATTCTCTTAGCGATCTTAGCATAAAGGGCTTACTTGAGTTTACAAGACCTTGAAAGATTAGTGAGTAAGTTGTCAAGTGCTGCACGAAACGTTAGTGAAAACTCTAAGTCCGTGACAACGTGGTATCAGAGCGAGGTTTGATACTAAGGGAATGTCTAACGAAGGAGACGTGAACGCCGCTAGCACCACCAACGTACGTTTGGATGGTGGAAAGAAAAACCGCAAGGGAAAGAAGCACCAAAAGGGTAGTGAGGAAATGCAGCTCGACCCCACACCAAGCGAGGCGCTAACATCTCACCCACCGTCGACCACCGAAGCAAGTGACGATGACCGCGGCGAGGAGCCCATTGACGTCACACCTGGAGAAGAGTGGATCACAAGGGTTGAAACGGCGAGGCAGGCCGTGGAGTTATTAGGCCGGCGTTTGAATGTGGCCGATGGCAAGTTCAAGACCCTCGAGGACTTTACCCTTGAGGAGACTGACAACATCCGCAAGGAGTTGGAAGGACGCCAGCGTGCCGAGTTCGAGATGAAGGAGGCTATCACTTCCTTGGAGTGTCGGCTCAAGGAGGCGTTGAACACGATTGAGACCATGAAGGCCGAGATGAAAACACTCAAGGAGGGCGTGGAAGCTGGAGAATCATCGTCGCTTGATCGAGATAAGGAGGCCAAGGTCAAGGCTCCCAAGCCACCTATATTCAAAAGCGTCTGTGACGCGCAAGAGGTGGAGAACTTCTTATGGCATTTGGAGAATTACTTCAAGTGCAACAGGCTGAAAAACGACGAGCACAAAATCAACATTGCCGTGTTGTATCTTTCAGAGAGGGCCATGCTATAGTTGAGGCGCAAGGAGGCCGAGATAGGGAAGGGGACGTGCACCATCAACACCTGGGAGCAATTCCGGGAAGAGTGCAAGAAATCTTCCCTAACAACGTCATCTATGAGGTGAAGCGCAAGTTTAGGGAGCTGAAGCAAACGGGCAGCATGCGCACATATGTGTAGGAGTTCACCATCCTCACGCTTCAAATTCCTAATCTCACGGATGATGATATGTTGTTCCACTTCATGGATGGGCTGCAAAATTGTGCCAAAATGGAGTTGGAACGTTGGCAGGTCAGGACTATAGATAAAGCCATCACGCAGGCCGAAGCTTTGACAGACTTCAGGCATGAGAAGCCCGACAGAGCCAGAGAAGAGGATATGAGAGGTAGTCATGACCATGGTGGGGGATATCATGGCAAAGTTAAGGAGCATCGACCACATTCTAAGAGGCATGATACCTATAAGTCTGATGGCAAGAAATCTGGACGTCATGGCGACACGGAGAGAAAGATAGAGACTGCCAAAAGAGGTGGTTACTACATATGCGGTGGGCCGCATGGCTATGCAAGTTTCTTAAATTGAAGAGCCTTGGTGCCATCCTGCGAGAACGAAAGGAGAAGGACGCACAAGGGCAAGGGCACGACGCGGGCACGACGTAGTTGGGCTTGATAGGTCTATGCGGAGCCGTCACGAAGCAGCCAGGGAAGCCAAGAGGATACGGCGCGCAATATATCGACCTCATGATCAATGGAAGACCCGTTTGTGCTATGGTCGACACGGATGCAGAGGCCAATATCATGACCAAGACGGCAGCAACACAGTTGGAGCTGAGTTACAGTCCAAGTAATGCCCAACTCAGGACGGTCAATGCACCACCGACTCCCGTGTGTGGAGTCGCGCATGGAGCAAGCATCACGCTAGGCTAGTGGCAAGGGCCAACTTCATTGTCGCTCGTTTAGACCTCTTTGCCATAATTCTTGGGCATGAGTTCTTCCAGCAGTGCCACTCGGTGATCGATCCTTACCTCCAACAACTCTTGGTCATGGAGCAAGGAGGATCCTGCATGGTGCCCTTGGTTAAGGTACCAATGATGGAAGAGAGAATTCGCCTAACGGCCACGCAGCTCGTAAGAAACCCTAAGAAGAAGGAGTCAACGTTTATAGCCACCATTGCAAGCTCGAAGGAAGACAATAGTGCTAAAAGGTCCCTGCCACCACGCACGAAGAAGGTTCCAAAAGAGAACTATGTCGTAATGCCAAAGAAGTCGCCGAGACGCGCGCCTCCTAGGAAACATGTAGATCATAAGGCTGAGCTAGAGGAGATCATAAAGCAACTAAAGGAGTTGCACGAGGGCCTTGATCGAGTCAGTGGACTATTGGCCATACGTACGATAAGACAAGACCCGGTTGGCGACACAACAACGATGCGACGCGGTCGTCGCATCAATAGGTGGAGGAGAATGTCACGTCCCGCCACTTCATAGTCAAATTTTGCATTCGGATAGGGGCATAATAGTCTAGAGTTGTGGAGATAGAGAACTCTAGAAGCCTTTATATTTTTCAAGAAGGCTTTAGAAATCCGTAAGTCTTTCCTTGTAAGACTCTAGAATACCTTAGATATTTTCTTGGAAAGCCTTAGAATTTCCTAGAAAGTGTAGAGATTTCTAGAGAAGGGACCAAAGTGTAAATAAGTAGGGACTTGTAAAGTAATTTTAAATTACACTTTAGTCCTTAGGTGGTAGTATAATTAGAGGTGTCATTCATTTGTAAGACATCCAAGCTTGAAACAAACAACCAAGCAAGTGTAAAACATTCTCCAAGTAATACAAAGCCTTCTTCCAAATCTTTCTAACTCTTTCCTTTCATTCTCTTAGCGATCTTAGCATAAAGGGCTTACTTGAGTTTACAAGACCTTGAAAGATTAGTGAGTAAGTTGTCAAGTGCTGCACAGAGCGTTAGTGAAAATTCTAAGTCTGTGACACGTAGCTATGTATGTCCAAGTAAATAGTCAAAACATTTTTCGACAGAAAATTATATTATGTATATAAATTTAGTCGGATCCTAAAACAGATAAAAGTCTGGGAAAAAAAACTCCAATGCTCACGTTAGCCAATATCTGTGTACGTGGCATATGAGATAGTCCAAATCATTGATTTCCCATGTGGTATAAGGCTATCTGATTGTGTGATTGACCAATTGGAACCTTCCACGTGTGCATAAGGCTATTGTCTTCACGTGTAAGTGGCAATAATAGGAAGTGTTGAATGTAGTGAGAAAATGAAGTGATATATTTGAAGCAGACAAATCTAAAACTAACTGAGCATTTACTTGTGAATTTTGACATTTGTAAGAATGATGGAAGTATGTGGATGGACCACTTCCTTAAGTGGGCCGACTTTGTTCAATTCTGCCCCAACATAAAGGCCCACTCAGTTTATAGGCCCACAAGGAAGACTCCAAATAAGAACTCTTACAAATAATTACTCCGCTGGTTTAATTTGTTTGATCTATTTTGATTTAACATGAAAATCAATAAAGTAGGATGATTGGTCTTAAATTAAAGATGAAAGTATTGAAAACACTCTTATATTTGACGCAAATTATTAATTTCATCTCCGAATTATTGATAGTCTTAAGTACACTCATTTACTTGACTAACTGAACTAAAATACACCCTTGATTTTTTCAACATGACTGAAATGCACCCCTAAATTCTCACCAAGTTTAGGGGTGCTTCAACAGTTCCTTTAGGATTTTATTAAGAGTCTCATGCTCGTACAATAATTTGAGACCACTTGTTATGTCATGTGTCATATGGGGGTGTATCTAAATTTAGTTAATCAAATAGAGGTATTTTCAGTACTTCTTTCTAAATTAAATATATATCATAATTGTGTGGTATTAAACATGCCATATGAGAAGTTGAAATCAAAGAGTTATTAAAAAGAAAAAATATATTTTATTTTTAAAAACAAACTAAAAAATAGAATAAACTAAAAAAAATAAAAATGAAATACATAGAATACTATACTCTTATCTAGCATGTTATGTACTGGGGAAAAAAAATCTAGCATGTTATGAATATTACTTTCCAATAATGATTTGGTTCTTCTTCAAATGGAAACGTGATTTTTAATTTCCTACTTCTATTGCAAAAAAAATGATAGAATATAGTTATTAATTTTTTAGAATAATATTCCTTTGAAATGAAGAAGAGACAAATGAAATAATACTTAGTAGATTTGTGGTCCTTTGAAACAAATGTGTCTTTTTCTCGTCTTTAAGGATTGTAGTTTTATTTTCCTTTGACTCAATCTAGCTTATTTATGGTAGAGTTTATCAATCTTTTATTTCCTATTTTTGAAAAATAATTTCTCCTACTCCTTAAAACCTCTCAAAAATTTGACCAAACCAACAACTCTATTATCTATAAATAATATAATTCGTCGTTACAGGTACATTGTGTTTTATGGCTATGATTGAGCTTATCCTATAAAATGTGCAACTCATGTGAAAGTATTTGTTGTATTTTGATTTAGTAGGAAAGTGTATTTGCATCAGTGAAATGATACTCACGTGATTTCCTTATTTGGATTTTTCAATACCTTCGCAAAAAGATGAGAAAATAAAGAAGAAGATAATTATGACTTTAGACTTTAGGCATGTTATATTCGTGAGGTTGTCATACATATAAAAATATTAGAAATTAACTTATAGATACGTATGTTACAATAAATTCTTTTACAATGGAAAATATCTTATTCATAGATTTTAAAGTTTAAATTTGAAATTTAAAATGGGATGAAGACAATGTTATTCCATATGTCCAAGTAACAGTATTATTATTTGAAGAGTCGAAAGGAGACCACAATTTGTTTAAATCCTTTTTAAATATTTAGAATGGTTAACTATTGTGAGTTGCATAATATTTTTACGTACTTTTTAAATATGTTATTTTATTTTAAAAATCTAAAAATTATATTCATATTTTAATTCACAGAGAAAATTAAGTTGTTTGACCCTTTGTACTAAAGTTAAATGGGACAGAGGAGTAAAGTTTAGCTTCTATATAAGCATGTTTCCCAACCAACATATTGCAGCTTAAATTAGAACATCTCCTTCAGCAACAACTTTGCAATTCTTATACATCTCTGCTTCATTTTTCATCCTCTGCAGTTAGTTTTTCACTTATCAGATTCTGTGCACTTGGCCCAAGCTTAATGTTGTCCAATTCATACCGTTTTACCCCTTTCAGTAGCAAAGCTAATCCTTTAATTTCAATTCAGCAGCAAGTTGATATAGGCGCATCGTCAGCCATGAATTTTCAGGAATTTGGAGCTGCATTTGATCCAATCGACATCCTTTCTAGTTGGAATATCTCTCAGCGTCAAGAAGCTGCGACGAGATTGGCTGCAGATTCTGTCGCTGCTAAATCAGGAGCAGGTTCAATTGGGGGTTGTACTAAATGTAAAATTGACTCTTCTTCTTCTAATTTTCCTCCGCGGAACAATTATATGCCTTACTTCGGAGTCCCGGTTTGTGGCCTAATGGCGGATCTTAGTTCTATTGGCCTATTCTCAAAAACCAAATCCCCTGATTGCTTGCTTTCTGCAACCAATACAAGCAACACCGACACATCGGGAGAATTAGATGATGTGATTTTCTCTGATAATTCTGAAAGCTTGTGGAATATCCACACTAACAATGCAGTTTCATCCGGAGAATCTGCAATTGATGCCTACAAATCGAAACCCAATGACAACAACGATATTCACTACTCTGTTAATGAGCTTGATGAAACAGTCTCTTGTAGCAACAATTTTATAACATCTTCAGAAGGAAATCGTTACACTATGGACAAGAGAAGCCACGATGCTCTGCTTGAATCAGGTGAGAACACTCTTGATGCCACACTTTTAATTGCTTAAATAAATAGTACAGTACTACATTAATTTCTCTTACACTATACTATTCAGGAGATTAAAACAAAATCATTTTTTTTTAATAAATATTTTGAATTAATTATTAACTATGGTGACTTATTATATTATTTTCTTATATATAAAATTTTATTGAGTCTTTGTCTGAATACAGACTAAAAATTAAGTAGTTTGACATTCGTACAAGAAAAGTCGCCCGATAGACCCCTCACGTGTCGGTTTACTAATTTTGATTCGAGTGTAAGACCTCTAACTAACTCTCTAATACCATATTGAATCGTTAAAAGTTCTGAGATTTGCGTGCAAGACCTCTTTATCTCATTTATAATTTAAATATTTATGAATATAATACACTTTCAAATACTTAAGTATATCATGTCACAACAGATTCCTCGAACAGAGACTACGTATTCCAGCTCATTTCGGAAAATGATCAACCTAAGTCCAAGAAATCCAGATCAGAATACGAGCTTCCAAGTTCATCAAACATCAATTTCCAACAAGCAAGTTCTTCGGCTTGTTCAATAGTTGATCCTGATTCAGAAGCAATTGCACAAATGAAGGAAATGATTTATCGCACAGCAGCATTCAGGCCAGTGAGCTCTGTCAGCGAAGATGTGATGGCAGAGAAGCCGAAGAGGAGGAACGTAAGAATATCAATGGATCCACAGACAGCTGCAGCGAGACGAAGGAGGGAAAAGATAAGCGAAAGAATAAGGATATTGCAGAAGCTGGTACCAGGAGGAAGCAATATGGACACTGCATCCATGCTTGATGAGGCTGCAAACTATCTCAAGTTCTTAAGGACACAAGTGAATGCCTTGAGAGCATTTGGCTTTAATATAGACCCAATTATCATTAACAATAACTTTACTACTTCTTTATCTTCAATACCATTAATCAACTACCCATTTCCCTATGCAAAACCTCAATCCAATCCATCACCCTAAGTGTTGATATACGATCTCGGAAAGAGTTTAATTAATGTAAAAATAAAAACATATTATCAGGTCAAATATACATGTTACAACTGGTAACATGATTTATTATCAAGATCATAAATCTCATATTTTAAGGAGGTTTACTTGTAGATATCATTTGCCTGACCTGATAGTGTATCATGTTTTAATGTTTTTACTACATTATATATTTAGTTTCGTGTGTGTATTTTGGACTTTATTCAATTTGAATCTGTCGGCTAGCAAACCAATGCAAAGAAATATTCCTCTAAATACCTGTGAATTCGAATCACAGTATCACACTTACTCTAAACTAGTTTAAATACACAAAATCATTCCTAATAATTTTTCATTTATTTTCCCATCCGGTGTCAGGTACCCACATTAGAGTCCAACTAAATTCAAATCATGTACTGTATGACCCATTTCAAAGATTATTAGTAGCATCAAGCATGTTTCATGCAAAATTAGAAGAAGAAAAAAAATGAAACCAGAAGTGAACAAATTGTGTTGACATAGGATGTGATGGTAAAGGAAAAAAGATGTTGGACTTTGACAACACAAACCTTGCTTTTGCAAGTTCTTCTCGGGGATGGTGGAGGAAGTTGCTTTGATTGGATAGAAGAGGTTATTGATTTTTTTTGGCTAAAAGTAGGAAATTCTGTTAAGAAATAAAGAAGTATCTGTGTTCTTGGCTTATTGCTCTGCCAACTTGCTCTTTATTTCTTCTTCTTCGTCTTCTTTTTTCAAGTGGACGGTGTCTAGAAAGTGATTTAGTGTGTGTGAAAAAATCAAAATCAACATATACGTGGTCCACGCTCATTTCTGGAAAGTATTTTCCGTAAGATTTCCAACACTATGATCTTATGAAATGTAAAAAAGGCATTGACTTTGTTTAGTATAAAAATATGTTGATTGTCTTAGCTGACATTTTCATTAATAAAGATTGTCAAGTGTCAAACATTCTTTGCAACTGTCTCCAGATAATCTTATTTAAAAATGCTTTCATTTGGCTGGCAATTGTTTTGATGTAGCTATGTAGCCCCACTTCTTTTTTAAATTTATGTAGCAGCCGTCTTTCTAGGAGGATCAACATGTTCGATTTTTCAGCATTGAAATTTGTTGAATCTCAGAAATAATTAAAGGAGTGGAACATAGATAAGTAAATTCAATAAACTGTACCCGTCAATTGAACTAGCTTTCATCCACATAGATAAGTAAATTCAACGAAATGTACAACAACAACACACGCACCCAAAAGTTCTCCATCGATTTCCTTGATGAAAAATTCACTTTATTTCACTCCACACCACAGTCAGATGCTGATTCATTTTCGTGTTGTGTATCTTAAGTATCCGTTTCTTTATATCCTTTTAGCTCTCTAAAAATTTCGATAGCATTAATGAGTGGCGGAAGAGTTGAATTCTCAGTTTTGTTAATCGACACATCGTACTTCTCAATACCACTGCCTGGACCCACTGAGTACACCGTCGTCGTGGACAAATAGGCAGGAGACATAGGTCCATAATAAAATTCGTCATTGATATAAATACTGAATTCCCTTTTCTGTGTCTCCGATAATTTAACAACTTCGGCAAAGTGAAAGTATAAGTAATACTTGTCCGTGACATTAGTAGAGTACCAGAAAAAGGTCAACGTATCGGGATTGGGATCGGTCTCCGGATCAGGTATCAAGGCAGTGCTCATTACCGCCGAAGGTAGTTGGAACATGTTCTGAAATATGTCTTCTGTTGTACTAATAATTACTGTAAGCGGCAATTGATATGGTCTCCAAACTCTATCCCACGCATCATCGCTGTACCTGTTATGTATTTTTTTTTAAAAAAAATTATTCAATAGAACATCTTGATCTTCAAGTTAAAATAGATTGAAATAATAAAACATACCTAACGTATTGATTGGTTAAGGAACCAAAGTCCAGACGGTAATAAAGTTCCATTGAACTATTGAGTATTGCTTTGTATATGGTATTATCCAAAGGCCTTAACTCTAAGGCTGAAATAAAAGGAGTTGTAGTATCTAACTTGACAAGGCAAATATTTATAGAGCCATTAGAAGGTGTGTGTATTATTTCCTCTCGAATTGGTATAGAAGCATTAGAAATTGAGATTGTGATCCAATATTTTTCTTCAATGTAAAGATCAAAATATGGGAATCGGTCATTTCCATTATCATAATCTCCGTAGAAAAAACTTGCCCTTATCAAGTATCTGCCAGAGTTCCCTTGAGCTGGAGTTAAAATGTAGCAATTTCTGGTCCCTGTTGGAAAGCTTGTAACTGTGAGAAATTGTCTTTCTAGGGAATTGGATTGGTATGTTGATGATACGTTATTTTGCACTCCTCCACTGACATAACCTACATCTGAAGTGTAAAGTAGTCCTGTTGTTATGTCTGTATAGTTTGAACGTGCTGGTATTCCACAATCTAGGCTTATGAATCCTGTAAAAGATGGACATAAAACAGAACATGAGCATTAAACAGGGCAAATATTGTAGTCACATATTTACTAGGTGTAGAAGCAGAGACGGATCTAGAATTTTAAATTTACTCATTTTTTACCACAACCCTTCAGAGGTGGCGCTTGTACTTAAAGTTTATGAGTTCTGCATTAGTAGTTTGTACATGTTGAATGTATATTTAAGAGAAATACAAAGTTTGAACCAAGGTAACTAGGTCGATCGAATCCATAGCCAATAAGATCTGAGTCAAAGTTATTGAATTAAGTTAAATGTATATACTATGAATTAACATGGTACCTGTTTGATTGTTTTGTGCAACAGCTATTGTTGCTAAAGAAAAAGCAATAAGCCAAGCAAAGAGGAAGCCTTTCAACATCTGGATTAATCTGTTATCTTGAAGTTTAGACTTTTAGTTTGTTGAGTGAGAATAACTTTGGGGCTTTGCCTTATATATTCTATGCTGTTTCCAAGTGATTTGGTAAACGCCATCATGATATCATTTGCTGAGCAAGGTGAATGCAACACTTATATTATCTTAATATGATTGTGTCATGAAATGTGCTTTCAATTTTAATAGTTCAACCAGTTTACCTTGCTTTAATTTGAGCCACTAGTGAAATAGTAAACTAAGCACATATATTATGGAAATGATAACCGTTTAAACAAAGTTTAACAATAGGTTTTATTAGTTTATGTCCAAGATATTATTCCACTAAAAATTGCAGGTTATAGAATTAAAAAATCATTTCAACTATAGATGATTATGTCTGTGATCTTGATTGTTCCTGTGTTGTACATATACCAATTCTTGGAATGAACAACGTAACCTCTTCAATTATTAAGTTATTAAATTCAGGGTGGCGCTAGATGCCCAGATACGGGTTGATCAGTTGAACTCAATATCTTTTGCTCAAATAGTATGTTTGTGTTAAGAGATTCGTTAAATATGTAAAAATATTAAGTTTAGAATCCAATTGTGAACACTTGAAGCAGTCATTATAGAATCCAGGATCCATAAAATTAAAATTCTAGCTCCGTCTTTGATTATTTATTTAAAATAGTTGATTTATCTGGATACTTATAATGCCTTGAAGGAATGCTGTACTCGTTCAAACTAATTTCAGTGAACATTATTTTTGGGCCACAATCATATTCTTCCTTGAAAAATAAAATAAAAATAGTAATCCTATTACAATACGTTTTCCAAGTCAACTCATTGTGGCTTTTGCTCATTCCAAAGGATAGCCATACAATATTTTATAAGGAACAAATGTTTGCATTATCGAAAATTTGGTGCGTTTTGCCACTTCACTTCTCGCTCTGTTAGAGAGCAGCTATTTTAGTGGCCAAATGCTCACTGCTATATAGAATTATTCATGGGAGAAGGGTCAAAATTATCCCTAAATTTTCGTTTAATAGCTATACTATACGGCCATTTATACCTCACCGTTACAAAACTTATAACCCGCACCTGTCAATTGGATGAAAAACCCCAAAATGAAATTTGATGTCAGGGTGGTCTTTCATTTTTGTTGGTTGATCCTTAGAAATGCCTCCAACATTTGAACGTCTCGAGTCACAACAGATAGGAACTATCTCACTTTGCATCAGTTTCTCCCTCAAAAACTATACCAAAAGGAGAACAAGAATCACAACATTGATATTCGTTTATTATAAAAGAAATAAATATACTATACTCTATATTCTTAACCCTTAAAAAGCCCAAAATTCTATAACAAATGGAACATCACGTTTTACTCGAAAATATGTGTAAAAGAAAAATGATTAAGTTTTTGAAAAATCGATCAAACTCATAATTTAAGAGAAATCAAATTTCCAAAAGAACAGAATCGCCACTTAATTTTTTAGTAAAAATCAAGAAAAAATTTAAGGTTTTTCAAAAGATCTAAACATATAGCATCAATTGAAAATAAAAGAGTTCGAAGTTCAATGTACATTCCGAGAAGGTGTTAGGCATTCGGAATGCCCGCTAACCTGCGGTTGATCGGCGATTTGACTAAAATGACATTGACCAATTTGAAAAATAATAACTAAGTAAAGGCTCATTTTTATTATTATCATCATTTTTTTTTATTATTATTATTATCATCATTTTAATTATCTTAAGGGAAATGGGACTAAAAGTTTTTTTTCTAAGCACAGTATAAAAATATAACTATCTTAATCTAAGTGTGTAAAAATAATGAGAAATGGCCATCTTTGGGAATTTAATTAAATTAAACCAAATCAAATAAAAGGTTAGAGGTAAAATAAACAAAAGTAAATACAATCAAATAATAGAGAGAAAGAGAAAATAATTTGGGCCTTTTGGGCCTGTTGCTGCCCAGAACATTGGGCCAAAAGCTGTTGATCTTTTGGGCTTTGGCCCAATTCTTATTTTGTATGCGAACTGTATATTGCCCACATATCAGCGTATATAACTCAGTTTTTTAACTCCCGAGAACTGTAATTCTGTTTTAACTATGTATCTCCGCATTTTCCACCTGTGCTTTTCACGTTTTTCCCTGTATTCTATATATTCCGACTGTATACCAGTGTATACAACATGCATATCAACCTGTTTTTGACTCTTTTGGAGTTTGAAAATTTAATTTTCAGCATACTTATCATCTTCAACCTGTATTTTAGTTCCTTGCTGGCTAACTCGATGGACAAGAGTATTGGGCCATGAAGACCCAATAGGGAAATGCGAGGAGAATAGATGTAATCCATGAGGATGTGGAGGAGTTTTCACATGCGAGAAAAGAAGATAAGATTAGAGTGAAATACTTGGCAGCATACAACATTTAAGTAGAGATAAAACATGCAATTGAATTATAATGTTAAATAAAAGTGTGAAGTAACAGAGTAGAGGAAGTGATGACACGATGGGCTATAAGCAACAAATAGATAATAAGAATTAGTCAATGCACACTACATGCTTCTAAAAAAAAAGATTATTATTATTATTATTTTATTTTTTTTTAAAAAAGAGAGAGGCTAAGCTAACAGGGGAACACATGATGATGAAATATAAAGCAATTGTAAATACGGATAGGCAAAAGAAAGGAATATCCTTGAAGGATGACATTGTTGAACAATAGCACAAATACAAGATAAAACACTAAAGCTAAACAATCATTTTAACCGGATTAAACAACCATTTTAAACCGAATTAAACTCATATAATTAACTTAAAGCTAGAATTCTAGGCCAAACGAATAACAATGGATGTCAACACCACTTTGAGATGCCGGAACCAAATAAATTCAGGAAGAAAGAGAGAGGCCTCGATTTAAACTCGAACAAAGATACAATCCTAAAATATAACCCAAATACTAATGTTGTTGGACAGCCTTATTACTGATTTTAAGCCCTTTCAAAAAATATAATGAACATACTCACAAAATCTGAAAATCATACTAAAAATACTTCAATTAAAGCTTAATCAAATTCATACGCGATATATGACATGCAACAGCTGGACAGAAACGGTTTCGAAAACAAAAAATAAATTAAAGAAAATCGATATTTGGAACAACTATGCGACTACATCAACAAAAAGGTCATTTTTAGTTTCAGGAACAAAGGCTAAAACAAGATACTAAGAGGACATACTTTATCGAAGCTAAAATACGACTCCCAAATCAGATTTGCAATACTCGATCATGAAGATAACATGTAAGCAGTGTCAGACGACACGATAAATAACTATAGATAAACTAAGAAAAAATAAAGCAAATTCTACACTTAAGGTAACAGAGGCAACAGAGACGCCAACAACCTACCAAAACAAACAAAGCACTAAATCTTTTCAGCCATACTTTAATAGAACAATAGTCAAGATTTCAACAAGAGCAGAGAATTTAACTAAAACAATCAACCATTCTACATGAAAAGCTAAAATATAACTTAGGAACATGTAAATAGAGAGCCTAAAACGGCCAGAGCAAGTATAACAGAACTAAGGAAAGAAATTACCTTTTTTTGGGCAGCAAACGGGGATCGAGCGAGCTTAACGGAGCTTTCCACGACCACAGCGAGATTCCAATAACTCAGGCAAACTTCGACGACGCGAGAAAGGAGAAACGGAACTAGAAGAAAACTCCAATCCTTTTGAAGCTGAATGTTTCGATTCAAATACCGACTCTCTGTTTGCAAACTTGAATTTTTTTTATCTTTTTTTTTTTAGCTATGATTCTCTCTATCCTTCTACCAATGAAGTACCATACCCTCTGATATGAGCAGAGGAGGGGGTATTTAGAGAAGGAAAAATCAGGTTTTTGAAAATAGGGGGAACGGATGACCAACGGGTAGACCAAGGCCCAATTCCAAAATTCAAATTTTTCACCATTAAGGCCAAGCACCTTTTCCTAAAGCTTTAATTCATTCCGAAAGGGGAAAGGGGTACGGACGGGTGGGATCGAATCACTCATCCTTGGGCGCGACGTGGATCGATCCCACGCTACAAGGACAGAGGATGCGGCTGCTGCAGGTGCCTTTTGCTGCTGTTGCAGCGAGGAACGAAGACCCGTGAAATCTTTGTTGTTTGGAATTTGATGTTATCGTTTCTGGAAATCTGGGTTCTTTTGTGAAGGAGAAACGAAACTGGGCCGGGTTGGGGAGAAAAGAGTGGGCCGCTGCCGTTGGGAATTGCTGGAAAATGTGATTAGTTGGAATGGTGGGCTGTTGGGTGCATCTGAAGAAGTGGGCTACCGGTTTGTGAGGGGAAAATGGCCCAAACTTGGGCCTTTTAAAGGATTAAAAAAGTTGGAAGACAAATGGTTAATTTCACAAATAAAAGGGCAATATTCCAAATTAAGATATGGCCCTCTGAGTTCAATTGTGGCAGATTGGAATTTGGGATTTAACCAAATTGAGCTCGATTGACAAATTTGGTTAAAATTCAAATAGAATGAATTAGTATAATTAATTTACGAGCTTCTTAATCTTAACGAAATAAAATAATAAATTAATTATAAACTAATTAAGTCAAAATATAAACCATTATATAACTAAACTAATTAACCAAATATTTAAGTAAAACTAAATATTTTTGAGACGATTTTTGAATGTTCATAAAATACATTAATTATATATATAAATATGTAAAATATAAGTAAAAGTTATAATAAGTGAAATAATTTATTTAAAATAACTTGCAAACTATTTTTGAAATTTATAAAACTAATTATTTTAGATCGTTTAAAATGAAAGAAGTTCGATGATTAATTTATATTGGGGAGGGTCAAAATTGGGTGTCAACACATCATATCAGGGAAGGTATGGGAAGGGGCGGTATGGGTTGAGCTTAATTCACAAAAAATTAAGGGCAAACTACATAAATCCCACTAGTTTAGGTCCTAATTACTAAGATTCCCTATAGTTTTAGATATTACTTTCTCTACCATATTTCATGCTTGGGATACATGAATTTGAATTCGTGAGATACATGTATCTGTCGAATTTTAAAATCGAGATACGTATTTTATTTGTTTAAACTAATTGGTTGTAACTGATTTCCTTAATTAGAGGAGTCATTGAGGATTTTCAGAATTTCAGAATACATGGACAATTAATTTCAAAATTTAAATTAATCAATCAGGAAGTGTATATATGTTTAATTAATTTTATTTTACTATTCTTTGACATAATAAATTCATTGTTATTATTAATAGTATGTGCAGTAAAATAGGGTCAGGTAGTTGAGAGATTTGATCCATTACCCTACGTTTTCCTCGAGTAGCCATCTTTCCTGAAAATTAATATGGCAAAAACATACATTAAACTACACATTTAGTTGATTTTATTCTGATGGCAAAGTAAGAGGATCAAATTCGTACAAAAGACTGAGCTATTTCAGAAAATTGTATCACTTCACAAAAAAAAGAGATATCATATGATCAATAAAGTTGCAGAGTTCTGAACTCAAGCGATGGACAAAAAGAAAGTATTCTACCACTAGCCTCGCTTGTACAATATCACAATATTCAAATCATAAATGAACTAATGTTCTTTTAACCTAGATAAATTATATTTTTTAACCAATTAGCAAAAATCAAAGTTCCTACAGTCAAACAGTAACCCTTGGAGTAAACGAAGGTATAAAATGTTAGTGGGAGTAACGTTTCGTTATTTCATAACCACCCTCTACTAATTTAGAAGGCATAAACATCTCATTTAAATGGCAAGTTTATGTATTACAATTACGTCCTACTAAACCACCTTCATCATGACTCATGAGCATTCAAGCAAATACGGTCCTCTCGTCTCAAGTTCCCGAGACTCTCCTTTGGTGTGAAGTTGTTGTGCATCCTAGCTCGTTGTTGTCCCGTCGCTGCATCAGAAAAGGTAATATCCTCCTCTTATTATTTCTTTTCCAATATAGCTTTCTTCTTATTTGTGGGAGATAATCATATGTAGTCTTTGATGAAGTTTCTTCGGATGATTAAGGTGTCAATCTTTTGGATATGTTGGTTCTACAGAGTACCTTAGGACTAGTTAAATCTCTGTCTCGTTATTCGCCTTGAATAGTTTGATGTTTATTTGATTTTTCGCTTTGAGAATGCTAACTGTATAGTCTTATTTCTTCACTGTTTCATTTATGCTAAAGGATGTCTTCTTTGTCGTTTCAAACTCTCATACTAGTATGATCTCGTTGAATCTATCTTTTACTTGTATAACTCGAAAGTTGTTCGTCCTTTTATTATTTATTTTTTATTTTATCCCAGCTAGCATCATCTACATCTATGCAGTTATTTCTCATGTCAGCAACCTTCTTTTATTATCATCATTTTATTTTTATTTTTTGTCTTTGGGTCTGTTATAAGATTTTATGCGCCACATTCTTTCATCTTAAGTTAATGATGTATCCTTAAAATATTCTTTCTTGTATCCTGCAATTGAAGCATTATATGCCTTCGTTCACTTTTCTTGAATGCTATCGGGTGTTTTGAGTTAGTTTTGGTCAGAAATAGTTTGTTTAAGTTCTTGGTTGGACAAAAGATTTCGGCACAGTTTGGTTGATTTTTGAATGTAAAATCGGTAGCATCATTCGATTGATCTAGGTAGCATGTTTGGTTTCTTTTCAATTACTTGAGCTACTATTACAAATGTTGCTAGCAATTTAAGTTTTGTTTTGTTTTCGGCCAGTTTCTTACGGTCTATTTAGAAAGGAGTCAACATGTTGTAGTTAATCATTTCTTGGTATGCTAAATAAATCTCTTGATGTTACTTGAGCTTAAGGATGGTTTGTGAATTTGTTTTTTTTCCTATGTTCTTTGGGAAAAGATTTTAAGTGGGCATGTGCTTTTGAAATAAGCTTTGAATAGTTGCATCTAATAATCATCTTAATTGTCCACTGTTGGTTTCAAATTTCACTATTTGAATATGTTATACTTTCTTTTATTATGCTAAGTAAAAATGGTTATTTCTCATGTCATGGAAGCTTTTCTTTAAACTCGTACTAATATATTTCTTCTTTTTCCGTTACACGCGAATGCCACTTGAGTCCATGGGGACTTCACTTTCTATCCTTGCATTTCGGGGATTATGTTTCCCTTAATCGAGTCTAAAATAGACGATGAACAGGTCACATGCAGTATAGGGGGCTGTAAATTAAATTTACAGATTCTGGAAAGCTGAAAAAACAGCGTGATACAGTCTTTATACACTGATATACGGTCCAGCCCAACAAATACGGTTTAAAAAAAGGAAATACAGGTTTCAGGGGTCAAAAATAGATTGTATACATTCGGTATACGGTTCAAGATACAGGAAACGGGGCTGATATACGAGTCGTATGCACTGATATACGACTTTCATATACAAAAACGGGAATTGTTGAAAGTCCAAAAAATCAGCAGCCTTGGCCCAATGCTTCTGGGCAGTAATAGGCCCAAATTTGATTATTTCATTTCCTTTTCTTATTTATTTTATGGTATGTGACTAACACTTTGATATCTTATGGTTTAATTTAATTAAATTCCCCAAGAATGGTCATTTCATTTATTTTCTAATTAATATATATATATATTTTATTACTTAGTTTATATTTTAATATTGGTCTTGTTGACATTTTATGAACTATTCCCCTTTAGAAAATTCCCCTTTAGTTCATTCCCCCTTAAGATAAATAAAAGAATGATAAAAAATAATAATAGTAATAAAAAATAAGTTAAAATAAAGGAGCTCTCTTTTTACTTAATTTAAATTTTTAAAAATAATTAGTTAAAATAAATAAGTCCTTTTATTTTGTTAGACTTTCAAAATCAGTCAAAGTCGCGAGTTCTTTACTTAGTTAAATTCTAAAAAAAATGATTAGTTAAAATAAATGAATCCCTTTACTTAAGTTAAAATTCAAAATTAGTTAAAGTCATTTTAGTCAAATCACTGGTCAACCGCGAGTTAGCGGGCATTTCGAGGGCCTAACACCTTCTCGAAATGTACATTGAACTTCGAACCCTTTTATTTTCAACTGATTTTATTTGTTTAAATCTTTTGAAAACCTTACACTTTTTTCTTGATTTTTACTAAAAAATTAAGTGGCGACTCTATCCTTTTTGGAAATTCGATTTCTCTTAAACCATAAGTTTAATCGATTTTTCGAAAAACTTAGTCATTTTTCTTTTACATATATTTTCGAGTAAAACAGGTAGATGTGTGTGAAACAAAACATGTATTGAAATGGTTGAGGAAGAAGGGGGGTAATGGTAGATGTGTGTGAAACAATAAATAACGTGGGGGAGTGGGCTGATGGTGTGAAGAGAGGGGAAGTAATTTGAATTGTTAAAGTCCCATTAATTAAGGAGATATATTTATAAGATAATTATTAAATACCATATTTAAGGGGATTGTGTATCTAATTTAACTTTTTAAAATATATGGTATAATTATTAAAAAGTGGTATTATATGTAATATTTTAAAACTAGAGGTAAAATGTGTATATATGATAGTGAAGTATGTTTAGATAGGTAGTTTATCCAAAAATTAATTCTCCCCGCTCCGCCTTGCATAATATTTTTTTCATTTTCTATCCGCAAGCCCGTCCCACATAAATTCTCATTCTTTACACCATCAGTTTGTTTTTAGAAAGCCAATAAAATGACCTACTAAAATTTCAAGACGGGATAAAGTATGAGTTGGAGTATTATTTATTATTTAATAAATGTGAAACCTGATTTTGATAGAGTAATTTAATTTGTACCTGCATTTTAATTTTTTCCCCCATGTGTATCCATTTTGTGACAACTTTTTATATATATGGCGTTTGAAATTAGTTTTAAGTTGATTAATGCATTTAACAATTGAACTAAATTAATTAACTCTTTAATTATTGTGATTTCGTAATGGCTACCCAATCACAACAATATCAAAGATTGGCTATATTCGTGGGATTACATGTAAGAATCTGATTTTAAAATAAAAATAAAAATAAAAATTCTAACAATGATTTTAAACATGCTCTCAGTATTTTAGGAAAATCAATCAATCAATCAAATTAATGATTCATAAAATAAAGATACGTATCTTCATGTTTTAAATTACACAATATTCTCTTCAATGGATAATAATAAGTTATTTAAGGGCTTTGAAATATTCAGAAATTTGATTGAGCAGAACAGTTTTCTGGTACGTACCCTCCAAAATTTGATTCAGAAATTCTCATTATAATTTAGGGTAAGTAGCCGGAAAACGCCATTTCCGACAATCCATTATATTGTTGCTCAAATCCTAGCTCCGATAACTGTGTTTTGGTGAGGGCTTGCGTCCAATTTATTGTTTCTTTTTTGGAGTCTCAAACTAAAAATTAGGGAAACACTTGCTGCAATTCAAAGAGGAAATCAGTATCTTAGACTACAAAATGTTATGCGATTTTGGTACGATTTTACCAAAGTTATACCATGTTTGTGTCTACTTGTGCACACCCAAAATAGACGCTACATGAGACAAGTTAAATGAGATGTTTATGCCTTCTAAATTAGTAGAGGGTGGTTATGAAATAACGAAACGTTACTCCCACTAACATTTTATACCTTCGTTTACTCCAAGGGTTACTGTTTGACTGTAGGAACTTTGATTTTTGCTAATTGGTTAAAAAATATAATTTATCTAGGTTAATAGAACATTAGTTCATTTATGATTTGAATATTGTGATATTGTACAAGCGAGGCTAGTGGTAGAATACTTTCGTTTTGTCCATCGCTTGAGTTCAGAACTCTGCAACTTTATTGATCATATGATATCTTTCTTTTTTGTGAAGTGATACAATTTTCTGAAATAGCTCAGTCTTTTGTACGAATTTGATCCTCTTACTTTGCCATCAGAATAAAATCAACTAAATGTGTAGTTTAATGTATGTTTTTGCCATATTAATTTTCAGGAAAGATGGCTACTCGAGGAAAACGTAGAGTAATGGATCAAATCTCTCAACTACCTGACCCTATTTTACTGCACATACTATTCTTCCTACCTGCGAAATATGCAGCTCAAACTAGTGTGCTCTCCAAGACATGGCTGAAACTCTGGAATTCGCTTCCTCTATTTACATTTGATTTCGGTCAAAACCTTTCCTTATGGAAACTCCTGTCTACAGAAAAAGAGGAATCGGAACAAGCTGATGTAAGAGATGCTTTTCTAAATATTATAGATGGCTCATTGGTAAATCTCCGCGTCCAAAAAGCAATAATAGAGAAATTCAGGCTTTTTCTTAAACTGTCATATCTAAGAAATGTGTCTTGCATCGACGAATGGATAAGATTGGCTACCAATAACTGCATCAAAGAGTTAGATGTTCATATTAAGCGCCAGTATGAAGAAGACTGGTACAGTTTGCCAGGTACAACATTTACAGCTAAATCGCTGATTGTTCTGAGATTGGGCGGTTTTAAGCTAGACTTCCCTCTAATTGTTGATCATATGAAGCTTACTAAATTGAGAGAGCTATCTCTAACTGATGTTCTTTTGGAAGAACAGACGATCTTGGAAATTTGTTCTGCTTGTCCAGCGGTAGAAGATCTACGTCTCATCAGGTGTGAAGGAGTAAAAGATCTATTGATATCTGATCTCCCCAGACTTATAAAGCTTACAATACATCAACCAAATGAAATAACTTGGGAATATAGAAGTATCCGGATTCAAGCTGTTAATCTTCAAAGTCTAGAATACAGAGGATGTAACAGTGAGTTAAAGTTTGACGTGACTACTTTCAAGCTTCTGAAAGAATTGAGCATAACATTTGAGCTGATTACTGATCTGGATGTAGAAAATCTTGTTTCTGAACTGCCCCTTCTTGAGAAATTAGAATTGAACTTTTGTTTCAAGTTGGTGACGCTTAAATTTTCGAGTTGTATGCTTAGACAGTTAACATTCCGTTCTGGCAAGAGTCTAAAGGAAATTGTGATCGACGCTCCAAACCTGATCCGTTTTGAATATGGTGCTCGTAAATTGCCTGACATATTCTCTATGACAACATCTTCTCTGCAGGAATGTTATCTCAACTTAATGCCCATTGATCATCTAAGCACGAGTTGGTTTCAAAATTTGAAGGAATATCTATCTAGATTCGAACAACTTAATTTACTTGTTCTGTCTATAGATTCAACGACTGTAAGTGTCTGAATTCCATTTTCCCTTTAATTTGTTAATGTTTAGTTTTTGTGACATTTGATAATCTTTTTTGTCGTTGATGATCAAGAATACATTCATCGTGGAAGAACTGAATGGAACGTTGTCCTGCGCACTATCTGTTATCAAGCATGTGAAGATAAAGAAAGTTATGGAGTCTCTAAATTTTGAAACTCTGTTAGATGGTCTGCTTTGGACTTGTCATCCAGAGACTCTGTCAATTGATAGAACCTGGGAGCACAATGAAGATTTTGTACAGGTGAATTTGATTTTCCCGTCTTTGCTTGTATATAGGATTTTTGTTTCTTATATATATAGTACAAATAATATAAGTGTTGTGATTCTTGTTCTGCTTTTGGTATAGTTTTTGAGGGAGAAACTAATGCAAAGAGAGATTGCTCCTGTGTGTTGTGACTCGAGACGTATCAAATGCTGGAGGCACTACCTTAAAGAAATTGAAGTTGAGAGCTCTACTAGACAGTATGGGAATCCTTCTTCATCATCTCGAGTTTCAACCGTTTGTTTCAAACTCACATGGTAGAATAAGCCTAGGACTGAAAATTCATCTCGTCTGTGTTGATTTGCTTATATTCTACATGGATCTGTTTCGTCATTACTGCAGTTGGATTATGGTGTAGTGATAACCTTTATTTATTCTTCCTTTTTTCCCTTTTAATTTTTAACCAGATACTGTCACATGGTAGTAATTACTGGTACTGTCTTGTGTTTTGGTCTTTACTTGTTCACCATACAAATAACCTTATTTGAAGGAACTTGCTCTAGTGATAGTATATATACATTTGAGAAGTGCTCTAGTACCCAGCGAAAATTAGCAGAACTGGTTCTGTTTTGTGCTGTACTGTTTTGGGCCTGTGGCCTCAAAAGAGGGATACCCATATAATTAAGAAGGTATAACTTACATAAATCACATAGTGTAAAGAATACATTTTATCCCTACTCTTTTTTTAATTATTATAATCCCTTAAAATTTGTACCTTCCGGATACATAAGTCACCATCCGAATACATTAATTCTCCATCCGGATACATAAGTCACCATTCATATACATTAATTCTGATACAAGAAGAATCATTCTTTTGCTCTAAAAAGGGGAACAAAATCTTTGTTGTTGAGCTTAAAAAGGAAAAAAAAACATAAAATTAAATATCAGGTCCATAAATCACGCAATTACGTTGTTGTCACTACTAATCAATCCCTCCCAAAGCATAACAACTTCAAACCAAAATTGTCAAAAATCTTTTCAATTTCGATTCAAAATCATTGAAAATTTGAGTTGCTACATTATGAATATCTTTGTTTTGTTGAGAAATTCAAGAATCTGAGAAAGTGAGGTGAGTTGAAGCTTACAGATCGATGAGTTGAGGAAAATTGGGAGATTCGATACATTACAGAGACGAGGATTGTTTTATCCCTAAACAATTGTTTGAAGATCCTCTCAATTTTTATTCAAAATTGTCGATTTTTTTTTTTGAGATTCAAAATTCTTCTATCAATTCATCGAAGATCCTTTCAGTTTTGGTTCAAAATTATTGAGATTCAAATTGTTCTCCCAGTTCATCGAAAATTCTTTCAATTTTGATCCAAAATTGTCGAAAATTTTAAGAAGATACATCATTAATATCTTTGTTAATCTGTACTTGGAAGTGAAGAAACATGATCCAAAATTTGCAATGTATTTACTAGGCATTGATACAACACACAAAAAGGCTAGAGAGATGTTGTGTAGTCGATATTTTGATTTGTGATCTCGAGATATTGTGTAGTTCATTTTTTGTAAACATTTGTATCATTGGTTATTGTAATGTATCTGGTACTTGATTTTAGATCGATACATTAGTGTGTGTTAGTTATTAAGTATCAGATACATGTAGTTTTAGTTGCCAAAAGAATGAATATTTTAGTAAATCAAATATGTGTGATACACATTAACCATTAATATGTATCTGTATTGGTTGCCAATCTGAAGTTTTGACTTAGTAGAAAATTACATCAATGCGCTGCGCAATGTATCATAAAAGTTGAAATATAAGAGTTAAAAAGATAATATATATCATAATTTGATACATAATAAAGTAGTCAACATTGTCACTATTATCTATCAAAATACATGAGATGCATCGAAAATCTGCAAGTTTGATAGTGATGGTTGTGCAGGTCCAACTTTTCCCTTTTTTGGCATTTTTCCAATAGTAGATTTAGAGCTCGAGCATGCATCATTTTTCAACTTTTTCGCTCTCAAATTTTTCATGATTAATGAGTCGTTTCGTTGTTTATATCTATTTTCATGAAAGTTTATATCATCAAAATTCATATGTATCAGAAACTTGTAGATGAAAAGATTATTTTTTTTAAAACGATAATTCAAGAACTGGAAAGAAAAAAATGATGAAGAAATAGTTCTACCTCTTTAGGAGCTAGAAATCGATGAGCTGGAGAGAGAATAGTTTTGAAATTCAAAAATAAAGTGATGAAGGTAAATGTTGATCTGTGGGAGTGATTTCAGGTGTGAAAATAGAAACAAAAAGCGTTGGGCATTGGAGGGCTGTGAGTTATGTACTGGAAAAGGAGAAAGAACGGAAAATAGAGATTTTTATAATATTTTGAAATGGTAGGAAATTTTAGAAAATATGGAAAAAAAAGATTGTGTAGTTAGATAATTTTTCCATTAAGAAATACTCAAAGCATGCAGCTGTAGTGGTCTATGGCATGCATGTAAACAGTAATTTAAAGTATAATTCTTCCTAGTTTACAAATACATATAATACTATAGACTACTGTACAAGAACTTGTTATTCTAACTTACAAGTATAATTCTAACATACAGTTCAGAAACAAAGATTTTCTACCACCGGATCAGTAATCAGCTCAAATGTTCATAAACTCTTGGGGTAAAATGAAGTTTCTATAAAAAGTACTCCGTAGTTTAATAACTGACGGTGTAATTTTCTTGTCCACTGTCAGTGGAGAGAAGTTAATCTCATTTATTAATATTTTCCTTTTTTATGTAAGTTTGATACTAAAAATAAAATTCATAAAAATATATTCATTATTTAATAGATAATGACTTAAAATTTTAATTTTTAGAGGTCAATTGAGAAGTATGTAAGAAATTGTATGAGTTTTGATTAAATCATTTTCATTTACTATCTTGAATATTTTTACAACTTTAAAGAAACTATCTTAATAGATAATGTTTTACCTCTCTTATAACATAAAAAGTTAAAATTAAGTTGAACCCATGTAAAACAGCATAGACCCACAACCTGCTCCATCCCGCATTAATTTTTAAAAAATCACTTCAACTTGCCCAACATTCCTCCCCGCCCTGCACAGCCTCAAACCTGACCCACCCCTCATAACCATAAGTCCATAACTCCACCCACTCAGCCCCACATTCGTCCCACCCTATTGTCATCCCTAATATGCACGTCAGTCATCAGGAAGTCTCGTATGAACACATCATTTTAATTTAAAGTCATTTTAATTAGTTACGATGGCTTTACGTCATATATAAGAAAGTTACAAGGAAATTAAAGCTCTTGATGCTTAATGCCCCATTTTTATTTTTATTATTTCTAATATGCATGGATGCATGTTAACCTTATCAGTAACATATTTCAGTTTCATGTATAGAAACTTTTTGTTTATAATTACAATAAAATTAAATTAAAGGGGGTCTACTTTTCTTTTTCTAATTTATTTAATTTAATATAGAAAATTATGTGTAATTAGTGTTTTGTTTTTCCTTTTCGAAAATAGAACTTCGGAATTCTCACCCTATATTTATGCTACAAATAAAGTCTGTTTAATCACTGATTAATAATCAGCATGGTTAAGTCATGAGATGTATTTTCAATATAATTAAAAATACTAAGTTTAAATTATCTAATTTATTATGAACACCGAATGCACATATGTTATTATTCACATCTTGATCCATATGTGGATCGTTCATGATCCGATTGAATTTTTGGAATTGTGTTTTCCTTGGCACTGAAGCAATCACCTCCTTCATTAAGTATTAAGAAACAATATTTTTGATGAAATTTTTTTCCGCATATCAAATACAATAATTTATAATAGCTTTTTAGATGTTTTTACATCCCCTAGTTTATTTAAAAGAAAAATCAATATAAGCGATCTGTTTGAACCTTGCAAGTTACCATTGTTATAATCTCTTTAAGATAAGATCATGAGATAGTCAAACAAAAACGAAAAAAATTCAACCAGCAAGACTATGTTATCCCTATACCCATATTTATAGCAAAATTGTCTACTAAAAGTCATATAGAAAAGAAAAACGCGTCTGGGGTTTTGATATGATGTATTTTTCATTGCAAGAAGATAGGTCGTTAATTTACTTCATTGCAAGAAGGTTAATCATCGATTTCATGATTATATAATTTTTATATGTGGCTCATTAAGAATAGATTAAAGAAATTTTATAACCATTCTTGAAAACCAACTTTCCTTATGTTGATTACCTTTCACACAACTCAATTTAATTACATATGTTATTATTTGAAGACATAACCGTATTAATTGTCTCATATACACTTCATATATATAATTAGGTACGTAGTAACCTTACCCAAAGTTAGTTCAAAATTTAAAAATTGTCCAAGATAAGATCCACTACTTCAAACAATTGCCTTAGTAATTGTTATGTTTAATTTGTTTGTCTTATTTTGATTTGGTACGGAATTTTTTAAAGTAAAAAAATATTTTTGAATTTTGTGTCTTGAATTAAAGATATGTTATATGTATCAAAACATCGTTTAATTTTAAATTCTGAAATATGTCATGTGAAAAATTAAAATTAAAAAATTGTTAAAAAGGATATAGACATTTTTTTTCCAAACAAACTAATTAAAAAAATAGGAACAACAAATTGAAGGATTGATATACTTATGAGAGAGAATAGGTACCTCGGACATAGACTAAAAATGCAACAAAGGTTAGTAATAAATTAATTTGAAGGGGGAAATAGTTAGGTCGTTTTGTATTTTTAGTAACTACTTGACCAGTTATATTATATTATTATCTTTCATTATTTTAAATAATCAATCAATTTATAGACTCAAAATAGGGTTAAGCCTATTTTACCCTCTTAAAATATTAATTTTGGAAAATAATATCCTCTTAATATAATCTCGAATAAATCCCCTTAATCTTAAATCAATAGCTAAAAATGAGTCGAATTATTATATATTTTAAAATGTTTAAAATGACTTTCAACATGTACTCTTTTAAATAATTACAAAATTTAAGCAATAGAATTGTATAATAATTAAATTCCAACCTCTCTTTTCCTTTCATCTTTTCCTTTTTGATATTTAAAGTCTCACTTTCCTGCATGATTTTTGTCTTTTTTTGTAAACCTTCAAATTATTTTGATCCATTTTATTTAGTATTATTAGTATTGAAATTTTTATTTCTCGAACCTAAAAGAAGAGAAATTTTATTTCATCTATTCAATTTCATATAAAAAATATTTTAGAATTTCTATATCATTCTCACATATCATTATAAACTAGTAATTTTTTAAATTTCTTTTATAAACCTAGTAATGACTAGTGAGTAAAGTGGGTTTTACCCTTAAAGCTACCTACAATTATATTTTCAATAATCCGATTGTCTAATTTCTTTTTACACTTTCAATATAACATAAACTTAAACTTGAACTTATTAAATTAAAATTTTGGTATAGCACTAATCTCAAAAAAAGACCATTTAAGGAAAGTCCATACACATGAATTAGTCTCTGAAAGCAACGTCAAGGCACCATCTAAAATGACACTTAAGACATTGATAGCTTCAGTGGCAAGAAAGTCTCAAACCTTCCAAATTAGTTAGTCACTTTCTTTACGCATTCCTTACAAAATTATACGCAAGTAAGAAAGACAATTTACTAATTTATCCCTCAATTTTTTTTTTTTGAATTTCAAGAAAGATATAATTGTAAAAGTAAAACAGGAAAAAATTAATTAATTCTATTTTAATTTTGTAAATTGATAATTAATTTAGGACAATATTTTGTAATACGGTGGACAATTAATATGAGACGGAGAGAATTATAATTTCCTTAAAAAGTAATTAACCAAAGGCTCAAGTGGATGAGAGAATCGACCCGCACATGGAATAACATAATTATTTACCCGATTTGGCTAACTTAAGGAAGAACTGGTACCCGCCCGTTTATTCCTTAAAAAAAAGAGAAAATTTTAGTATGACGCTCTACTTTCGAAAAAGAAAACAAACCGCACAATATTAATTAATTAGTACTACCTCCGTCCATTTTTAATTATCATAGTTTTCTTTTTTAGAGTCAAACTATAAAAATACGATGTATTTTTTCATCAAATTACATACAAAAAATTACAATTTATTGTACTTTTTGTATTGTTTTTAAAAATCTAAATTTTTTATTTAAAATATCAAATTAATGTAATCTAATTTAACTTTGAAAATTAGTCACACCTCACAAGATTTTCTCCACTTCACAATCACTACAAAGTATGTCCAAGACTTTATGTTGTCTAATTACCCTATATAAACCTAGGAATATTTCTATAGGACACGTGTGAGGAACTTATTGGTCATCAAACAAGGACTAGATAAACAACGTCATTATCAATCATTTTCTAAAGATCACAGTAATTATATGCAAACCTTCACACTTTTCATCAACTCCTAATTAGACATACTGTGGAAATGTTTCATTTATCATTATCGTAAGAAGCCGATATTACAAAGAATAAAAGAGTATGGTATATATTATAGCGAGAGAGGGGTACCGTTTTGCTACTAGATCGTATAATTTTTTTAATTCATAAACTCAAAATTCTAATTTTACCGATGTAAACTAGAATTGATTACTGTTAAGGTTTATGATAAATCATTTGAACTAAAAAAAGGATAAAGGTAGTCTTATGGAGTATGTCATTTTCATCTCATACGCAATCATGATGAAGACACATGCATGCAAACATGTACCTGTTTGTTTGAAAAAAAATTGATAGTAAGAAATTATGTGCCTATATATATGTACCCCTAGCTTAAGCAAACATACACTTGACATAGTTATTTAATTAAGTTTTTGAAATTATTTCAAATATGAGAGTGATTCTGGCTTTAACTGTAGCTACTCTTCGCAGAGTTAGCCATCTTCAACCTGCATCAGGATGGAACAGTCGATATTTAACCTACATGATTAAGGTATTATATTAAACCTTACTCTTCAAGTTAATTACTAACTTTCCCTAACTACCACAAAATGGTATTCATGCATGCTCGATTAAATTTATTGTCGTATTTGATGTGGTACTCTTTTGATAATATTTCTAAGCATTTTTGTAATGAAATTGATCAAATTACCTAGTTGAAGTGTCACGAATGCTGTTGGACAAGTGCGCCTGTACACATACGGGTTTCCTTAACCATACGACGGGGAACCAAACATTTTAATGCTATTGTATCAGTGAGTTGTGTCATCTTTTTAATTTTTCATTATTTCCGTTAATTTATGTCACAAATTCTTCTTTCTGTTTGAATTATATCTAGTGCGACTGTTGTGGAAACGTTGGTACTGTCCGAATTCTGCAAACAATGGGAACGCCGATAGTTCGACAACAGGTGCCTATGCCTGTAATGTTGCTAGAGGTGATGGGACTTGCGCTCGACTACAATTTCGTGGATTTCGGATTTAACTGGACCGTTCGCGCATGGTTTGATGACAGATGGAACCGTATAGCTTCCTTTGCACTTATCACTGTCAGCTACGTAGTGCAGATGAATGAAGAAATGCTTGAACCTGAAGATTACCCGCCTATGGTCATCGACGTTGAAGGTCTTTACATGCCAGCGGATTACTACAATTAAGCTATATATATAAGAACACCAATTAGCTAGTATGAATCGTGTATATACTTGAAGGTCACTGTAGACCAATTAGTATGAATCGTATATATACTTGAAAGTCACTATAGGCCAAATTAAAATTATTCATCTTATACTCCTTGATAAGGTGAATTATATTAAAATTACAAGTTCTTGTAACCAGACTGCTATATAGAATTATATATTTATAAACTAGAAGAATTATACTTTAAATTACTGTTCACATGCATGGCATAGACCACTACAGCTGCATGCTTTGAGTAATTCTTAACTATGGGTATCCCTCTTTTGAGGCCACAAGCCCAAAACAGTACGACACCAACCAATTTTTGGTTGGGTCATTCGCCCAAACGCCCCTATTTTAATTTTTGCTAAGACATTCGCACAAATGCTTCTCAAATGTATACAATCATTAGAGTAAATTCCTTCAAATAAGGTTATTAGCAACTACAGACCAAAACACAAGACAGGACCAGTTACTGTTTCTCCAAGTTTGTCTTTTTTAATCATTGTTAAAAATTAAAAAGGAAAAAAGAAAGAATAAATAAAGGTTATCACTACACCATAATCCAACTGCAGTAATGACGAAACAGATCCATGTGAATATAAGCAAATCAAGACAGACGAGATGAATTTTCAGTCCTAGACTTATTCTACCATGTCAGTTTGAAACAAACGGTTGAGACTCGAGATGATGAAGAAGGATTCCCATACTGTCTAGTAGAGCTCTCAACTTCAATTTCTTTAAGGTAGTGCCTCCAGCATTTGATACGTCTCGAGTCACAACACACAGGAGCAATCTCTCTTTGCATTAGTTTCTCCCTCAAAAACTATACAAAAGCAGAACAAGAATCACAACACTCATATTCTTTGTACTATATATATAAGAAACAAAAATCCTATTTACAAGCAAAGACGGGAAAATCAAATTAACCTGTTCAAAATCCTCATTGTCCTCCTTGATTCTATCAATTGACAGAGTCTCTGGATGACAAGTCCAAAGCAGACCATCTAACAGTGCTTCAAAATTTAGAGACTCCATAACTTTCTTTATCTTCGCATGCTTGACAACAGATAGTGAACAGGACAATGTTCCATTCAGTTCTTCCACGACGAATGCATTCTTGATCATCAACGACAAAAAAAGATAATCAAATGTCACAAAAACTAAACATTAACAAAATAAAGTGAAAATGGAATTCAGACTTACAGTCGTTGAATCTATATACAGAACAAGTAAATTCAGTTGTTTGAATCTAGATAGATATTCCTTCAAATTTTGAAACCAACTCGTGCTTAGATGATCACTGGGCATTAATTTGAGATAACATTCCTGCAGAGAAGATGTTGTCATAGAGAATATGACAGGCAATTTACTAGCACCATATTCAAAACGGATCAGGTTTGGAGTGTCGATCACAATTTCCATTAGACTCTTGCCAGAACGGAATGTTAACTGTCTAAGCATACAACTCGAAAATTTAAGCGTCATCAACTTGAAACAAAAGTTCAATTCTAATTTCTCAAGAAGGGGCAGTTCAGAAACAAGATTTTCTACCACCAGATCAGTAATCAGCTCATTTGTTATGCTCAATTCTTTCAGAAGCTTGAAAGTAGTCACGTCAAACTTTAACTGCCTGTTACATCCTTTGTAATATAGACTTTGAAGATTAACAGCCTGAATCCGGATACTTCTATATTCCCAAGTTATTTCATTTGCTTGATGTATTGTAAGCTTTATAAGTCTGGGGAGATCAGATATCAATAGATCTTTTACTCCTTCACATCTGATGAGACGTAGATCTTCTACCGCTGGACAAGCAGAACAAATTTCCAAGATTGTCTGTTCTTCCAAAAGAACATCAGTTAGAGATAGCTCTCTCAATTTAGTAAGCTTCATATGATCAACAATTAGAGGGAAGTCTAGCTTAAAACCGCCCAATCTCAGAACAATCAGCGATTTAGCTGTGAATGTTGTACCTGGCAAACTGTACCAGTCTTCTCCATACTGGCGCTTAATATGAACATCTAACTCTTTGATGCAGTTATTGGTAGCCAATCTTATCCATTCATCGATGCAAGACACATTTCTTAGATATGACAGTTTAAGAAAAAGCCTGAATTTCTCTATTATTGCTTTTTGGACACGGAGATTTACCAATGAGCCATCTATAATATTTAGAAAAGCATCTCTTACATCAGCTTGTTCCGATTCCTCTTTTTGTGTAGACAGGAGTTTCCATAAGGAAAGGTTTTGACCGAAATCAAATGTAAATAGAGGAAGCGAATTCCAGACTTTCAGCCATGTCTTGGAGAGCACACTAGTTTGAGCTGCATCTTTCGCAGGTAGGAAGAATAGTATGTGCAGCAAAATAGGGTAAGGTAGTTGAGAGATTTGATCCATTACTCTACTTTTTCCTCGAGTGGGCATCTTTCCTGAAAATTAGTAAGGCAAAAACATACATTATACTTCACATTTAGTTGATTTTATTCTGATGTCAAAGTAAGAGGATCAAATTCGTACAAGGGACTGGGCTATTTCAGAAAATTGTATCACTTCACAAAAAAATGATGTCAACGGCAAGTTAAATGGCAAGTTTATGTATTATGCCAATTTCGAAACATCATACAACTTGATGAATTAGCAATTACAGCTAAAACGTTACTCAAAGTAAGGATACTGATCTGCTACAATTACGTCCTACTAAACCACCTTCATCATGACTCATGAGCATTCAAGCAAAAGAATAAAGGCATTTCAGAATAGCAAAATGAATTACAATCAGCAACAAGAGCAATCGTCATTTCAGAAAAATAAATCAGAGGAATCTTTAAATCAGCATTCAACCAGTAAAAGAACAGCAGCAATTTCATAATACACGGATAAAATAAATATGCTGTAATCATTGCATCAACTAATAATACAGGGGATACTAATTTTTAGTTTGAAACTCGAAAAAAAAAAAACAATAAATTGGACGCAAGCCCTCACCAAAACATAGTTATCGGAGCTGGGATTTGAGCAACAATATAACGGATTGCCGTAAATGGCGTTTTCCGGCTACTAAACCCTAAAATATAATGAGAATTTCTCAATCAAATTTTGGAGATACGTACCAAAAAGACTGGACTGCTCAATCAAATTTCTGAATATTTCAAAGCCTTAAATAACTTATTATTAACAATTGAGGAAAATATTGTGTAATTTAATACTATCTTTATTTTATGAGACATTAATTTGATTGATTTTCCTAAAATACTAAGACCATGTTTAGAATTATTGTTAGAACTTTTATTTTTGTTTTAAAATCAGATTCTTACATGTAATCCCATGAATATAGCCAATCTTTGATATTGTTGTGATTGGCTAGCCATTACGAAACCACAATAATTAAAAAAATTAATTAATTTAGTTCAAATGTTAAATGCATGAATCAAATTGAAACTAATTTCAAATGCGATTGATATAAAGTTGTCACAAAATGGATACACATGGGGGAAAAAATCCAGATACAAATGAAATAACAATATCAAAATCAGGTTTCACATTTAGTAAGTAAAAAATAAGCTCATAATATCTCAACTTATACTTTATCCCGTGTTGAGGTTTCAATTCTCACTAATAATTTCATAAATATCCTTCTCATTAGTGGTTGGTTTAGATTTTCCTTCAACAATAATAAAATTTATTTAACCCATAATTATTTTTTAACACCTTGTATGGTCCTTAGAACCTCTTTTTAGTACTCCCCGTGAATTGGAATGATTATCAATTTAAAGAGGAACTTTCACAAATAGCCACTATAATAAACGTAATTATGATTCATAGCTATAGTTTGCATATTTACGGGTTGTAGCTATAGTTTAAGCTGCCTCATTTGTATAATTCACGGATTTGTATAATTCGCAAGTTCTTTGTATAATTCACGAATTTGTATAATTCGCAAGTACATTTGTATAATTCAGTTATTTTTGTATAAACTCGAAATAACGAATTTATACAATTACAAACATCAGAAGTGCAAATAGTTATACAAATTATATTATACAAATTCTGAATTATACAAAAAGTTATACAAATTATATTATACAAATTCTGAATTATACAAATGCGCGAATTATACAAACTAAAAAGCTGAGTTGTGTAATTATAGCTAAAAGTAAGCCGCGAATTGTAATTAAGGTAAACTATAGCTATATTAAGTAATTAACTAGTATATGTTTGCTTATATGCGTAATTTTCCACAATTTAAAAGATGAACACTTTCGAGAGTCTGGAACAGTAACACCCCGATTTTTTTTAAAAACGTCTAAATTAACTCGTATCCTCGTTGAAAGACAAGGAGCATGAGTAATAAATTAAAAATGATGTGGTATGTCATATTTTAAGTGTTCAAGGGTTGTATCTCAAGTTTTGAAGTTAAGTAAGTGGCAAAATAAAGTTGGCGAAAGTTATCGTAAGTTCCTTTTAAAGATTCTTTAAAATTTGGGTCAAATGTATTGGATGTTTTCTGCCAATATATAAAGAGTTAGAAGGCCTACTACCCATTAAATCGAAGCCCTACGAGTCTAGTTTGCAACGCATAAAATCCTGTATCAAACCGACATCATAGTAAAAAGTTATGAGGGTTTTACTAGGGATTGCCGGGGAAGAATCGAGGTCGGGTAAAAAATATGGTATGTCGACTTATTTAACGTTTGAAGCCATGAAAATATTCCATTTCAGTTCCAAACCAGAGAGAAAACTGAAGAAAGGGTTCCTATAGAGTTCTAGCATTATGAAGGTTAGTTTTTGGCGATTTCTACCATTAAACATTGCCCCAATGCCTAGAAACGTAATCCCTACACGTGGCAATCATTTTTCCTTTCTATTAGCTGCGTTTGGAGCTGGTTTTTGAAGATATAAATTTGTAGTTATTGGTGTTTCTTCAAGGTTTAAACTTGGTTAACTAAGGTAATCATCTTGGGACTCTTTTATGGTTGTTTTTATGAATTTCTACGGACATTTAGACAAGTTGGGGTAATATGGAAAATCTGCCGATTTAAGAATAATTATGAATTATTTATATGTGCGTACCAGATGTGTATATATAGTGTTTGCGAAGCTTAGGACATAAGGAACAACTTTCGTGAAGGAACTACGATCTTTCGAGCGTTCATTGGAAAGGTATGTTAAGGTTATTCCCTACTTACGGCATGTTTCCTTAAAACTTATGAGAAATGTAATTGGGTTGTTATCCTTGTTACACTTTTAGCCATTATTGTTGATTATTGGTTGTTCGAGTTGATATAATCCTCCCTTGTCGGGATTCTTATTCAGTTAGTTGCGTCCCTATGTTGGACACGACTTAGAGGCTATTTGTATAGGTTACTTATAACTAAATTGCTCGCTTTTAGTGATTAGATTGTTATTGTTGCCCTTAGGGCTATTGTGGTTAGCTGCAGGAATGTGATCTATGCCTAAAAGGGCTATGAGTTGCCTACGGGGCTATATTGATGCCTAGAAGGGCTATGAGTTGCCTACAAGGCTATATTGATGCCTAGAAGGGCTATGAGTTGCCTACAGGGCTATGAGTTGCCTACAGGGCTATATTGACTCCTAAGAAGGCTATGTGCTTCCTAAAGATCATGTTATTTCCTAAGAGTGCTATGAGTTGCCTACAGGGCTATATTGACTCCTAAGAAGGCTATGTGCTTCCTAAAGATCATGTTATTGCCTAAGAGTGCTATGAGTTGTCTATAAGCTATGTTGATGCCTAAGAGAGCTATGTGCTGCCTACGGGGCTATATTAATGCCTAAGAGGGCTATGTGACTGCCTACGGGGCTATGGGACTACCGATATGGGTATATAGGTTGATTTGCACATTCTGGGCTTATGGGGGCCTGAGTAGGTGGTCTTGTGTGTTGTTTGTACCTATCGAGCTTATGGGGGCCTGGTTAGGTTGTTGTTTTATTAGTTTTGATAAGTTTAGATTTAGGAGTAGATCAGTACACTTATCTTATCCTTGATTTATTTATCAGATTATTCCAGTATATCAGGATACCTCCTCATAATCTACTGCCTTTCATACTATGTACATTATTTTGTATTGACGCTCCATTGTCTTGGGGGCGCTGCATTCATGCATGCAGGTCCTGACAGACGACCGAGTAGACCTCCTTAACAGCAGAATTGACTTTTATCCGGTTGGCTAGCCCCTTTCCTCCGGAATTGCCAGAGTTTGGAGGTTGGTTAACTTTTGTTATGTATATTTTTATGGGTAGGCTGGGCCCTATCCCGCTAATATCTACTACTCTTTGAGGCCATTAGAGAGTGACCATTTTTTGTAGTATATGATTTGATACAAAATGTGTTGAATAAGCTTTTTGAATCAACACCCATGAGCAATTGATAATCCAAAAATAGATACAAAATGTGTTGAATAAGCTTTTCGAATCAACACCCATGACCAATTGATATACAAACATCAATTTTATTCATTGCTTTTCATTAATTTGCAATTGATTGTTTCTTGTTCATGGTGGAATTCGTAAAAGAAGAAGACGTTTCACAGTAGTTTGAGTGAAAAGAAGGAGAGAGGGGAGAGTGAAGTGGGTGGTCCAATTAGATTTGAGGGTTAATATGTGAATGGTTCGGGTATTACCCGATTCTTTATTAATGGATAGCAATAAAATAAAATAATATTATTTCATTTGAGAGTGAACACACGCGCAAGATTTGAAATTAACATTGTTGTCAAAATGGTATATTTATATTAGTTGAAAATGGTTTCGTGAGGTAATAAATCTCTCGCAAATTTTAAGTATCTCCTTGAAAAATAGATATAAATTTAATGGGATAATTATGTATTTTCTCTTTGAAAATTGGAGTAGTATATGCTCATGAATATAAATTCTTTTTAACTTTTTTCCGAGTAAAAGAAAAGCTGAACAGGGAAAAAGACATACGATCAATTATTGGCTCATTTCCCCAAATTGTCTAATGGCATTCTTACGTGTGTCACTTTAACAAACAAATGGTCCAGATTTGTTTAATAATTTCTGACCCAAGTTATTAGTTACTGTTTGTAGGAGAGATTTGAGAGAGAGAGGAGAAAATCCTATTTGGGTGTGAAGAGAGGAGAGTGAACTATATAATATAATTTTGCACCATTTGATCTGTTTTAGTACTAAGGTGAACTTCTTTATTGCACCCAGCAGAAGACCAAATACATCAGTAGTCAGTACCTTTCTTTTTTTCCAGGTTTGAACTTTTGAAAGTTTTGTTTGAATTAATATGTACAAGTATTCAGTTGTTTAATTAGTGAATACACCGTTTGGAAAGATTGCATCGTTTTTCATAACTACACAATATCACATAACAACGATTTGAAGTAAGGGTATGGATAAAGAATAAAATATGATTATCAAATAATAAGTGTAAAGACAAAATTAGAATTTTTTTAAGGTCACACTGTTTCACAAATGTTGTTACCAAACCATGGATTAGATTTAACAATCAGAACAAATATTGTATTTAAACTAAGATAATGCTTCTCTAAATTGATGCTGTTGTTTTTTTAATCTAGGAAACAAATTATATATAGATGGCTAATGCTGCTGTGATTTCTCTGGTACGATCTTTGGAGGAACTGGTGCAGCGAAAGCCACATTTGATATGTGATGAAACAAGAAAAATGGTGGACTCTGTCCTTGATAGTCTTGAATATTTCCAAAACTTCCTTGAGAGCACTAGCAAGAGAAGGCAAAAATATTGTAGAAAGGTTGAAGAGTTGGAGAGAGAGATTAGAATGGAAGTCGAAAAAGCAGAAGATGTGATTGAACTAAAGATCATGTATGGAATAACGAAAAAAGAGGGATTATCCAAGACTTTCTTGAGAACACTTGTAGGAAAGATTGACGATGCATCAAGGGAAAGAAAGGCAATACGCAAAACGTTGCTACCATTTGTAGAAAAGATTGATGCTGTGAAGAGGAATGTGATGGGAAGTAGTTTTGGTGCAAATCAAGTTCAAGGTTATGATGATTCTACAAATGAGGATTTGTTGCCTGGTAATTCATCTAGAAATGTTGCAAAACTGAATCCAGAAAATATTGTCGTGGGTCTTGAAGATGACCTCGTGAGAATAATCAGAAGACTAAAGGGGCCAACGTTAACTCGAGAGATTATCCCCATTTTAGGAATGGGGGGAATAGGAAAAACCACTCTTGCTAGGAAGGCATTTGATGATTTTGAAACTAGGCATCGCTTTGACATCCATATTTGGGTGACCGTATCTCAAGAATATTGGATTAGAGGTATGCTGTTGGAAATTCTTCGTTGTACTTCAGATGTGACAACCAATGAAAAATCCAGTGATGGGTTGAGGGATACAATATCTATTGAATATCGGATTAAAAGTATGTTGTTGGACAATCTTCGTCATACTTCAGATGAGACCAAAAAGGTGTCTAACGATCAGTTGATGGATATGATATACAAAAAGTTAAAGGGTAGGAGGTATCTTGTTGTAATGGATGATATTTGGAGTAGTGAGATCTGGGATCTTATGACAAGAATTTTTCCAGATGATAACAATGGGAGCCGAATTATTTTGACTAGTAGGCAAGAAGAGGTTGCTAATCATGCAGATCCTGATAGCAATCCTCATGAAATGAACCTCTTAAATTCAGATAATAGTTGGAAGTTACTTCGTGAAAAAGTGTTTGGGGTAGAACAGGCATGTCCTCCTGAATTACAGTATATTGGAGTGGAAATAGCACAAAGATGCCAAGGACTGCCTTTAGCTCTTCTAGTGGTTGCAGGATATCTCTCAAAAATTTCTAGAACACGAGTAAGTTGGGAACATTTTGCCATAAGCGTAAGTAATGTTGTTACTAATGAATCAGATATATGTCTAGGAATGCTTGCTATGAGTTACAATTACTTACCTGATCATCTTAAACCATGTTTCCTTTACATGGGAGTCTTTCCAGAAGACAGCAATGTTAACATTGTTAGACTAATCAACTTATGGATTTCTGAGGGTTTTCTATCAGATGAATTAGAGGGAAGAGATTATTTTGAGGGTCTTGTTAGCAGGAATCTGGTTATGGTTAGAAACAGGAGTTTTAGTGGCGAGGCAAAAACATGTGGTGTCCATGATCTGATTGGTGACTTGATTTTAAAAGAAGCTGAGAAAGAAAAGTTCCTAGAGGTTACTAAGCCTTCAGAAGAGAAGCTTAGACATGCTCGTCGCTACAGTTTCCATTCACGCGATCAGGCTGCTTTTTGGAAGTTATCTAATATCATCAGAACATTGCACTTCTTTGAAGGATTTAAAAAACTTTCTAAACAAGTTCCTCTTTTGGTGTCCTTCAAATTGCTAAGAGTGTTGGCAATCCTAAAAGTTACATTTCAAAGATTCCCACTTGAGATAACAAAATTAGTACAACTCAGATACCTTGAATTCACTTGTTATGATGATATTCACTGGTCAGTGTCAGAGCTTTATAATCTGCAGACATTCATTCTTGGTTACGAAGTTGCAGGTTTATTACCTCCAACCATACCTGTGGAAATTTGGCAAATGAGAAACTTGAGGCATCTTCATATCGGTGACTTCTTTTCTTTTCCTATTCCATCAAACAAGCTACAAAATCTACAGGAACTCTCCTGTCTAGCATTGACTAGCTGCACTTCTGAATTATTTTCTGCTATTCCCAATCTTAAAAAGCTACAAATTGTTGGAAATTATCTGATGGAAATGAAGAGAGAGCGCCTAAATAGCATTTCCTGTTTAAAAGAACTTGAAATCTTGAAGTACAGGGATGATGGGATACAACCTTCCCGAATCCCAAGTATGTATGCTTTGCCTACATCACTGAAGAGGTTGACTTTACGTTTTACTAGTTTACCATGGGAAGACATGGCAAACATTGTAAAGTTGCCAAACCTGGAGGTGCTTAAAATTAAAGACAACGGATTTCTTGGTGATGTATGGAAATTAAATGATGAAGAGATTTTCAATCAACTTAAGTTCCTTCTAATCAGTTGGACAGGTCTGAAGCACTGGGAAGCTAGTAGTGTAAACTTCCCAAAGTTGCAACGCCTATTTCTGAAAAGATGCATGAACTTGGAGGAAATCCCACAAGACTTTGGGGAAATATGTACCTTGGAGTTAATCGAGTTGCATGATTGCAGTATATCTGCTGCTAAATCCGGCAAAGACATTAAAGAAGAACAGGAGAGCATGGGGAATGAATGTCTTAGTGTCCTCATCTATAATCATCCGTAAGACCGTTTAAAAAATTATTGCTTTAATTTCTATCTTTACGTTATTTATTCTTTCAAATTGCCTTGTGATATATTTAACAATTTAAGCATATAAAGAACATAGTCAAGGAAGTCTCCAACCAACTTACGTTTGTGATATTGTCCTTTGGACATCATAATGAGTTCCTTCCTTCTCCTTGCAGATGGTGTCCGTATGATTGACTCGACTAGACTCTCCAGCAAGGGGAGATCACTTGTAACTTGTTCATTTGCAAGTTAAGTCTCTTTTCTGTTCTTTATAATGATTATTACCTAGGTTGAGTTGCTCTCTTTATTTTGGTAATTTTCTTGCAAGTTAAACATTATATGTTTCTTATGATGTTGTATTCTGTAATGTTATTTTCCTTACTTTGAGTGCATACTAGTATGCTTCTGCTCTGCAGTTTGAAAAGTCTGATTTATTTGGTATGCTTTAATACCCCTGATTGATCGAACTAACAAAAAACAAAAGAAATTTGGAGGTCGAGACATAGACAGTTTACTAGCATTTTATGAATCAGTCCAGGCCGAATGTCAATACCTAGATGTCATACAAGCAACTATTGGGCTGAAATATTAGGCTAGAAGACTTTCACAAAGGTTGATTTCGGACAATCCAGGCCTAGTTAACAACTGGTTTAAAAGTGTTGGGGTTTATTTGCCCTGAGTTTCTTACCATAAATAGGTTTTTCTTTTAGGAAAAGGTTTAATATTTTGACTAGTCCTTTTCTTGTAGGAAAGGTTTAGGACTCTATAAATATAGGCTTGTTCCTTCTAACTTAATCAGCATTCACAATGTAGTCTTAAGGGCTTTGAGAGTTTTGGTTAGGGGGAGAACTTATAGGTCACAAGCTTGATACGTTATCACTTGTGTGAACCTCCCATGTATTCCGAGTGAATTGGTTGAGGTTATTTCTCTCTATATTTTGTACTCTCATATTTATAGTGGATTGCTCATCTCCTTTGTGGATATAGGTCGATTGACCGAACCACGTTAAATCTGTCTCTTTTGGTGTGTTTCTCGTTTGTCTTATTACTCGTGGTCTTTCGAGGTTTGCTTTGCTAGCTTTCGCATGACACCTGCTTATTTCGGTCCTAACAAGTGGTATCAGAGCCATGGTTCAATGATGGAACCATGTTACAGATGGGTGTTCATCTTGGCGGGTGTAGTTCTAGCTGCAACCTTTTTTGACAGTAATGAAGATTTTTGTTGGAGAAATTGTTTCAGAGAGGTTCTCTGTGTTGAGACGTAGATTTGATGGAGGAGATTATGGAGAAGAGATGCAAGATCCTAAAGATTATATGAAGAAGGTGGATAAATTTATTTTGTCAGAAATTCAGGCCAAGGGGGAGATTTGTTGGGGTTTATTT